>OZ010675.1:22350866-22445866 GCA_963932185.1 Troglohyphantes excavatus | reverse complement strand
TAGTTAGCCAATTTTTAGAAACACCATAAATATATTAGCTCATTCCTTAAACATAGCATACCTTTGAATAGGTAACAATATTTTGTTACGATAAACTTTCTATCATTCACTCTGAAAAAATACCTTATCAAGGATTTTCCAGAGTTCTGACCAATAAAACAGTTGTAATATCTTCTTCTAGTGACATAGAACCAACCCCGAAAATGAAACCCATTACATGAGCAAGGGATTTGAATCAAGCGTTTTCCGAGTTCAGACCAATAAAAGGGTTGCGATGTCTTCTTCTAGTGACATAGAAGCGAACCTGAAAATCAAACACGCCACATGAGCAAGTGATTTGTGCTATCGTCGCGACCAGCTGTATCGGCTACCAGGTTTCCGAAATCTTCATATCCGTCTCCTCCCCCAATGACAAGGGCCGAGTATGAAATAGTTGAGTCGTCTTTTGAGCTGCCAGGTTTAGAATGGTCCGTTATTTTATTGAGTCCTTCAGGAGTTGAAGAATCGGAAGCAGGTGTGGCATATATACTCGTGAGAAAGCGGACATGACCAAAATGACCGTGTGCCATACCTAAAAAAATTTTATGCATGATATATATCTTAATTTATAAAGTTCTTTTTTAAAATTTATTTATATGGTGTATTGTGCAGTTAATTATCCCAGATGTCAAATAAAAATTCACATATTTTTACATTGGATATAGATTAATTAATCATATATTTTCCAGTTTGGTGGTTGAATTAACATTTCTTGAATTAACATTTTCTTGAATTAATTTCTATGTCACTGGTTCAGACATTCATTCATTTGCAGTTTGAATTCTACATATTTATAATTGGTGAGTTCCGGCGGTAACGGAAGGCCAGTTTGAACTACAACTTATGGTTATAATTTAAAAAATATATTTTATTTCAAATAACTGATAGGTAGACTTTTATACACTTTACTGCATTTTATTAAAAATGCAAAATCTAGAATTTAGCACTTTATAACTTTTTTTAAAATTTAAATTTTAGTAATGGTAACGGAAGGACATTTTTTGGAAGTGGTATACCACACTTACACCTTTTTATTAAAAGTTCAGCTAAACCGTAAAAAAAAAAAAATCTAGAAAAATTAGAATACTTAAAGGAGAGTTCAATTATTATAAATTGCAGTGCAGTTTTTAGAAATTATTATATTATGCCCAAAAATATGATGTTTTTTTAAGGTAATGGAAGGACGGTAACGGAAGGACAAAAATTCCAAGTGTGTAAAATTGGATTGTTTTACAACAATTTACTCATTAATATTTTGGAAAAGAATAATAGGTGTTAAATTCTGCTTATTCAGCTGTTTTTAAATCTAATTCTGCATCAAATTCTTTTTCCAGAGCCATTTGTTAAAATTTTTGGTTATTTTATTCGAGTCAATTCCAGCAGTTACCTTCTTTATTAGGAAATATAAATTTAGTCATTTATTATTTTATTTTCTTAAACATAATACTTCTACAACGACATCATTGAATGAAGCACTTGCCTAACATAATACTTTTTAGTCCTTGCCATTCGACTAACTAAAAGTCACTAACTGCTAATGCATTGCTTGACCCATGTGCCTTGTCTGCATCTTTTATATTTGATTGTATGTTTTCTTTGAATACCTTTCTTTCTGTTGAACTAGAGTACTCACAATACTCAATAATATATTTTGAAATTGGTTTTAAATAATAAGTATTGCATGTGTCAGGAAGAGGAGGATATTGTTCCATCTTTCTTGAGAGAATTACTTTATCTGATGGAGAAATCAATTATTTTATCTAATGGGGCAATAGTGGTAAATTTCCCATTAACCACTTTGGACATTTACAGTACCTTTGCTTTGATTAAAGGCAAAAATGCTTCAATGTAGCCATGATGTTATACTGATCAAACATGAATGTTAAGTTGGTTTTTGAATGTTAAATCAACTTGTACAACTACAATTTTCACCTCTTCTGTGAATTCTTCAAAGAATTTGTGTTGATGTCTTTTAATAAAAATATGCTTTAAAAATGTGCAGATTTGTTTTCAAGAACATAAAGGCACTTTTTAAATGAACTCTTGTATCTTTTGTGTTTTATGGCTTTCTGTCTTTGTTCCATTGCTCTATTTTAAAAGTGCTAAATTTTGTTCATTAGTATTTATATATTTGGTAACAAAACAATTTAGACAAACTTTAAGTAGAAGGTATATTTGTAAGAAAACAAACTGGGGTCTAAGCTTGCAAACTTTTTATAGTGATACATTAATATCAATATTTTCTTGCTGAAATTCTGCATGCGTCACTTAACGTCATCGTAAGAAATCACTTTTAAACTTTCTTCTTTTTCCCATTTTATGGCATTATTGTAGAAACAATCCATATAGTGAATAAATAGAAAAGAAGTACCAGTTTTAATTGAAACTCAATGTATTTGTGACATACTTATTAAATTAGCGGGGGAGGGTATTAAGAAAGAAAATACAGTTAATATGTATATATAATATTTATATGTGTTTGAATTTCAATAATAACTGAAAATTAGTTTGTTTAATTGTGGAAAATTCAGTCAAAATCAGCTTATACAAAAATGTCCTTCCGTTACCACATTGATGTCCTTCCGTTACCATGTTTTTTGTCCTTCCTTTACCATTAAAAAACATCTAAATTAAAAACAAAATAAAATTGTTGCTATTTCTAATTAATAAGTGTCATAAGTCTGCTTTGTACAAAAATTCATTAAGTTGTAGACCCAATAGTTTCTTAGTGAGGAGGTTGAAATATAGTATTTTGGTAACGGAAGGACATTTATGGTTTGACTTAATAAGTTATTGATTTCAAGGTTAAAAAATATTTTTTTCCAAAAAAATTAATAGAAATATTAACTAATTGAATAAAGTATAAAAGTTAATCTATTTATTTTATTTTGGTAAGGGATTTTAGTCAAGTTATAGTATGAAACAAAATGTAGATATTCCGCACTGCAAAAACATATAGTAAAGAAGTGACTTTGACCTTGATTTTATAAAAGTCATTGTGTTAATTTAAAAAAAATATATTAAGATTCAAAAAGTTCATATATTTCTAAAAAAAATGGTATATGACAAATTACTCAACATAAAGTTTAAAATTTTAAGTGCCATGGTAACATTTTCCTGGAATTCACCAATTATAGTCACTAAGTATATCTATGATGAGTATCTATGAATATTGATGAATCTATCTATATAAGTATATCTATATAACCAAAGCGATACAATAAGCAGAATGGGAATTGCAGTAACAATAAATGTTTACTAATTGAGTGTTTAGTATGTTACATGTACAAGAGGTTATGTTTATTGAAATATATTAGAAAATATGAAGAAATCGAATGTTTACTAAGTTATATTTACTGAGTTGACATACATGTCAAAGTAAAAGCTTTGTTTTATAGATACTATATATTAAAAGATCCATATGAAAACGTTCACTAATTAGAATTAATTGAAACTTACAGAAATGAAAAGGGCTCACAAAACCTCTTTAGGAAATTATAAATGAAGATATATTTGTGCATTGGGATTAAATAAACAGATAAGCTATGTGAACAGTCCACAAATGTGCATCATGTAATCCATTTAGACAAAAATACAGCTGGCAAATAAACACTGCACAATACAACAGTAATAATAAATAATAAGCCCTTATATAAAACATATTTTAAAAGTAATACAAAAATTTAACACAACAAAGATGTATAAAAAGAATATTCGGAATAAAATAATAATTGTCATGGAAGAACTTACTGAATTAAAAAAATATTCCTACCTGTGATATTAGGAACAAAGTCCAAAGTTGTAGTCGAAGAAGCAATATATGGCACAGCAAAATTCAAAACAACACCAGCACTGGTGCCAATCCAAAGAAGATTCTTCTCAACACAGATAGAAGAGACTCGTAAACAAGCTAATTTATGCTGCCGAATAATTTCTCCATAACCTAAAAGTGTATAATATGATAAGTGAATATTAAGGATGGCATTTATTGCGCAGATAAGTTGAAATAAATAATTTATTTCCAGTTACATGGAAAAATTATAGATATAACTTGCAATATTAGGAAAATTATGTTATGAACATATAATTATTTATATTATAACAGCTTAAGGTGCCTACACAAACTAGTTTGACAATGGAATAATAATACAATTTTATGATTCACTACAAATAAAAACTAATTTTTATTTTATGTTAAAAAATATGGTCTTTTGAAGGGCATTTCCATTACAATTTTACTATTTTAATTACCTTAAAAATTTAAGATTAATTTTTAAACGATCCTTTATTTTAAGTTATATTTTAAAAGTTTTATTTCATAATAAATTTTTAATATGATACTGAACACTACTGAAGTCACAAAGACGAATATTTGTAAAAGGTGGTTTCCCTAAAAAACAAATATTGCAACCCATAAAATTCCAGATAACTATGATAATATATGTGAAATTTAAAGATACGACCTAAAATATATGCAAAAATATATATTTATTAGCTCAATGATTATAGGATTTAAAATTTTAATATTATTCTGCCATAGGGATTGATATATCCTTTAATTTAATATTCATGCTCATATTACACATATGTAAATTTTTCACTACAAGTAACAAGTGTAAGATATTAATCTTGTCATTTAAAAAGCATTGTGCATTAAGTTTTGCAGGTTTTTAAAAACCTTTTATAAGTAAAAATGGTTTTCTTAAATTGAATTACTAAAAAAAGGGAGAAATATTTTTTAATCAGCTTGAGGTTAGCATGCTGGGATGTGTAGAACCTCTACTAGCTAAAGAATTAGTAAATAATCTCACAAACGTAAAAATCCGAATATGAAAACTTACAATGCAGATTTTAAAACTATATAAAATTCTATGAAATCTCAATAAATATCCCTTAACCATAAGAATAAATCATTATTTCTAAGTACTTTGTAACTATCGGTAAAAATACATCAATAAAAAATTTCTGTTCCTAAGGGTTTTTAGAACATTTATATTATATATTTAAAATTTTAAAGCATAAAAAATATTTAATTAAATTTTAGTACACAAAAGTTAAATTACAATGTAAAATAAACCAAAAATGAAGCCTACCCGTACCACTAAGCATTTTCGTAACAGGTGTAGAAATATTTATTTCCAGTAGATGATCATATGAAGTAGCATGATACAGATGAATAACAGGACTGCTTTGTACTGTGACCCAAACACCTTGCCCACAAAGAACTACTGCTGTTATATGCCTCATCAGTTCAGATGCAACTTGGAATGTGTGCTGGAAATAGAATAATTCAGGAAACTTCAATGATACATGTAAATACATGAAAAATAAACATTTACTTTTAGATTTATTTTCATGGAAAAATATATGTAAGTATTTTATTACTAAAATGTGTAAATGCAAAGGCAAATTCAAACATTTTTATTATATTTATTTTTCGGTCAAAATGTTTGCTGCAACAAAAAAAAAAAATATTAACACTGCAAGGCTTGTGCATTATCACGTTGTTGCTCAAAGCCATTGCATTGAACAGTGTAACCCTTGCAGGGTTAATGTAAAATTATCATTTAAACTAACAAAAGGCATAGATTCTGTGTTAATCTCCGTGATACTTCAAGTTGTGATATTATGTCCTTTATCTCCAGTTTTTTTTAGCAATGAGCTTAAATTTTAAAATCATATAAAACTCCATCTACAAATATGTTTCATGTTTTGAGATTCCATATAAAAGCTTTCTTTTAAAATTATGTAAAACACTAGGTATTTCAGGAAAAAGTATTTCACTACTAAGAAATAAAAACATAATTTAACATAATAATAATACAATAATTTAAGTAAATCAGTTCAATATGTGTGATTAAATTGCAAGAAAACCTTATACATATTCATGTGTATATCAAAAATGTGCTTACGTACCTCCAGCTCATGTGAAACCGTATTTATAATTGCAATGGAATTTAATGTTGAACACCATAACTTGTCTTCCACTAGTACCATTTTTGATATAGGAGCTACATTGGTTGCAATCTGAATACGATGTGGGCTGCTTGTATTCCAAAGACCATCTGTAAAATATTAAAGTCAATGAAATCTAAAACCTTTACAACAGTATAACTTATATATTTATGAAAAGTAAACACCACAATGTTGTCGTTTTTTGGATGAGCCATAAAATCAAGAATATTTCTAAAAATAGTTATTCCTCTTTATCTGAAATTAAATTTTGATATTAAATTGCAAGACAATTTTAATACAGATATAAGTATATACAATTTTAATATTTAAACAATCTCCTGATTTGTTTCAAAACTATTTATGCCTAACGTATTTGAAAGATGTTGCAAGATCAATATAACAGGTTCATATGTGTTACAAATTACATTCAATATCTGAAAGTATTCCAATAAACGGAGACATTTTGGAAATAGAAGATATATCAACATTTTTTTTGCACCACATCACAAGGGGCAAACCCAGTGAAAACACATTAATTACCTGTCGTATTTTTCGAAATCTAATAAATTGTCATTTAAAGTTAAAGTAATAGTGTTTTGCGTGATCTACAGAATATAGATATATCTTACATCCATCACTGCAATACCTGATGTTGCATAAGACTTTTTTTATGTTTCAATTTCAAAATTTTATACAGAAAACAAACTGAAGATTAGAGTAAACAATATCAGTTTTAACTTTCTTAAATAGAATATAAAGCTTTTGTATTTTATTCGAGTGCGATTAGTATTATAATAATACTATCTAATAAAAAACATCTTTTATAGCTACTTACATGACAATATAGCGAAATATATACAATACCAATCAATATTAGTCTTAATACATGCGCAAATAAGCATATTCGCACTCTAAAAAGTTTAAACTTGCAAGAAACATATTCTTCATTTTAATATGTGCTGTTGTATAACTCATCTTTTTAACTACCAATTGCAAGTTGTAAACATGCATCTGATTGTGGTATACATATTTAGCGCATATAATTGAAGTTGTAACCTATACTTAAAAAAACAATAACAACATTCAAACAAACTCATATGTACTGAATCTTGCTTATAAGAGAGAAATGGTGCTTCAAACTTTGCTACAATATATACCCTTAGTAAGTTCATACTAGAAGGCCGTAAATTGTGGTTTGGACCTCTCTTTAACTTAGTTTACACACTTTTCTTTTTATTCCCTAAAAATAAAGCAACTTAATGATGTTTTCTAAAAATGTCAGATTGTACCTTCCCAAAAAAATTTTTATACTTAGCCCTTATATTTTTATATATATTTCTTTGCAATCTTAAAATTGCAATCCATGGTTCAAGGTAGTTTAAGTACATTGCGTTCCTAACTTTAACAACTTGTGCTGAATACATTTTACAACTTTGAAAAAATTATAGATTACTTAATAGTGCTGTTTACATTGGGTAAATATATATAACAGGTTTTGCCATTTACTGACTTGTAATCAGATACATTTCATATGTTAATTGTTTATATTCTCTTATTGTATACAAATTAAAAAATAGTTTAAATTCAATTGTAGAAAGAGAATTAACTTTACACCAGAAGTAATACAGATGTTTATAAGTATAAACAAATTTCATTGTTCTAGTTATCATATATTGACATTATCATGTTGTCGCTTAAGCTGTGATAACTAGTAACTCAAAATAATAAGTTTTACAGGAGAAAGACTTTAATTGTCACGGACTTACACGCTATTGCAGCTAAGTGACAATATATTGTATATTTCAGTATATACAGAACACACTGCCATGATGCTAACATGATGCTAATGTATTTAAGAAGAATGATTAACACTAAAGAATACAAATGTAATTATTAGTAGCATTCTTACTGTGATCACGGGAATAGATGATAATTTCTCCATTTGCCAAAGAAACAAAGACTCTTTCATCAATGTGTCTGAAAAATAAAAGAATGTTTTTTCAAAAATAGTTTCAACAAGCATTTTAATAAATAAATAGGATTACAAAAGTAATATACTCACATAATGTCATATATACAAGTTGAATGCTGCATTCGTAACTTTGGCCTTTGCAATCTCATATCAGTGCAATTGAAGACATAAATACTGAAAAAGAATTGTTTAGTCAATGAATTGTTTTTATTACATTAAATATGATAACTATACACATTAAAAGCATTTAAATTGGCACAAAAGAAGACAAAAATTTATACAAAATATTTTTTATAAATTAACCAACAGTAACATTTTAAGCTTGAAAAGAACAAAATAAAGTTACTGTTTAAACATGCTATTTTTTTTACATTACATATGCATATGACACATCATTTTTTATAAAGAATTATAGTATTAAAAAAATTGTGATAGGTACAACAAAAAGCTCTAATGAATGGAAATAAAATAAAAACAACAAATATTTTAAGTTTGAGTAGAAATTGATATGCCATCTATTAATAGGTATATCATATATGGTTCTATTTCAGTTACAAATAAGTAAATTTTACAACAAAAATAAAGCAACTCGTATACCTAACAGAAGATAAACAATAACAATCTCTACTCAAACCTAAAAAAATATTTTAATGTGTTTGCCACCATTTTATAAAAAAAATCCTTTCAAATGAATAATTTAATTTGCTTTAATAATTATCATGCATGCATATTATTTCATATGAAACTTCTATTTTGTCCCATACTTTTTATGTAAAGGTGAAGAAAATTTACAAAAATATGTTACTTAAAAATGTACACCTTTAAACCATATACATGAACATTAAACATATTGCATACAAAATATTACACAAAAATGCCAGACATGATTCTAGTTATTTTAACCAAAGTATTTTAAAAGAAGTTAATGCACAAGTAAACAAATTATTATAAATTATATTTTTTTTAATTACCATCCATCTTCAGTGCCCAACCACATGGTTGGCTGCAAAGTATTAGCATCATCACTTGCAAATTCTTCCTCTGTAAACAAAAAAATAAATTTATAAATGGCTAATTAACAGTAATTTTATGAATAATATAAAACTTATTATATAACAGTTTGATAATTTTAGTAATAATAAATGTGTATGCACAAGATGGCTTCAAAAGTGTGATATAAAAGTCTACACATTTTTATTAAGATTATTTTATAGTAATCACTTTATCACAGTAAACATAAAATACTAAATATGCTTTGTAAAACAACATTGTTATTTAATGTGTCTATAATTACATAATATATGCAAATTATTTAAAGCTAACAAATATTCAGTAAACACCACACTTTCAAATTTAACTTCACAACAGATTATCAATTTATGATTAACTAGTATTTCTTTATAACAAGCAAAAAAGAGATTACCTGTAGCATCAATGTAATCATCATCAGAATCACTAAAATTGTGCAAAAATATAAATTAAAAAGAATAATTAGAGGAATAAAAGTTTAATTCATATAAATAATTTTATATCATATTGTAAAGAAATACATTCGACCCTAGATACACTTAAATACAATAACAATAACATATTTGTAAAATGTGTGATTTATTCACCTACTAACAAATACATGGCAAAATGTAACATCAGGAAACATAGGAAAGCTGATCCCGACTATCATAGGATGAAACTTCAGTTAATAACAGATGGAAATGGTGTAAATGTTCGTAATATGCAGACACATTTTCATTTGTCAATTATCATTACATTGAATAATAAAGTTTAAATTATCTTCAATCACGGCATCGGGTGTATTTTCAATCTACAGCATAGCAATTTTTTAAGTGTTCGTTATAAGCAATGTACATTATATTAGGGTCCGTTATACCACTCTCCAACACATTTTCCCCCCATTTAGTTGCTAAAACACTTATAATTTGCAAATATCCTACGTTAACAGGTTATTTATAAATTGTAAATGTCAGAAGGAATTTTATAATTAAAATGTGTTTTGAAGCTTTTCGCTATAAATCAACCAAAGATATATAACTGTAGAGAGATAAAGATGGAAATTTCTAGAGAAATAATGTGAAAGGGCTCAAATTTGTGTACTTGTATTTATGGCAAGATTATGATATTAAAAGGTCGAACATCCGCAAGTATACCTTAATGATTACCATAAAGAATTTGCAAAAAAATTCTAAGTATTTATTTTAATTATGTTACAAAATTCTTAGATTAATAGTAAATTTTTAGAAGAAATATATGGTGTTATTATTAGCTGAGGTTCACTAGGATAGGTGAAATTCTAGTCAAGGTGATTTACTTCTAACTGTGGAATTCTTTTTACGTTTCAACACCAGTATGTCATAATAATAATCTTTTTTGGAGAGAATAAATAACTGGCGAGAAAATGACTCATCATGAGACTTTAAAAGTATTATTTTACAAAACTCTTGTGTGAATATTTTAGTTGTAAATAAAGCAATTAATCAGGTTATGATATAAAACAGTTGCCCTTTAAAAAAAGTTGCAAATATTATCAAAAGTTTTATTTCAATAATAGCTCTAAGAAAGAACTTTTAAAAGTTATACAAAAATTACTAATTTCAATCATCAAAATTTTTTTATAAATTCATTGGTTTTGGATTCCAACACAAAAATATACAATTAAAACTAGTTTTATAGGAATAATTTGCTCCATATAGAACAGTATAAAAAATAGTCTATTTTAATAAAATATAAAAGCATAACAAAAATCTAAAATTTTACAAATATCAAAAAACATTTGTATATATTTACCTATCCAATGGAAAACTTCTAGTCCTCCCCATTTCATTTTCGCCTTTGCCAAATTTGGCAAACTTGAAACCGGGTAAATAGGGAAGTAGCGTACTACGACGTCTAACCAGAAGAGACCTATAAAATAAATTGTTATATAGCTAAGAATGTAAAAAGCAACATTTATAATTTAAAGGATTAAATTACTAATACGCTAAGATGTATTAAATGTTCATATTGATTTGCTAATATAAGTTAAACAATATAATTTTATTTAATTAATCAAAAAATAATAAGGATTAATAGTGGACTTAATGGAAAAACTCACTAGATGAGCCATAGCTGTTTCATGATAGTTTTTTTTTGTTAATAAAAAAATAATTGCAGACCATGAGAAAGCAATTACTTTTTTCAACTTAGTAAAATAAATATTTAGTTTACCAATGTATACAAAATTGTTTAGCTTAAGGGATTTAAGTCAAATAGTTGTAAACGTACATATACAAAACTTTCCAAATATTTACTTTAAACAATCTGCATAAGTTAGCATGTATACCTTATCCATCTGATCTTAAGTTATGTAAATTAATTTGAGTATGCAAGTTAGCATCCAATGAGAATTAGAAATGTATTCATTAGCCTACCAAATCCTTCTGACTAGGATATTGCAATGGTTACTTAAGTAGCCAATCTGATGCTTTGAACTTCACAATTATTTTAGTTTTAATAAATATATGCATTACATCTGGGTTTTCAAAAATAAAATTATTTTGAATTATTTCAAATAGTATCAAAGGGGAAAAGAAATGTAAAAAATTTAAAATGTTGTTATTGTATATAAGCCAGTAAATTAATAAAATATAAACACTGCATTTCCTTGAAATATACTGATAAATTTTTGAAATTAGTGTTAATGCTTAAACAATTTGATACAAGTTCAAATGCTCCTTTAAACTGTTTATTCTAAAAATAAGATCTACAAATATATTTTTTTTGCAAGTGAAAAATGTAAAGATAGAAAACAAAACTTGGTTGCAAGTTATAATCAAGTATAAAGATTTCTCAAATTCGATTAAAGCAACTTTACATATACAATTTATCAGCAAGTATTCTGCTTCATAAAAATATTATAATATTGGATAATACATGAAAATCAGATAAAAATTTAACATACCCAGAGCTCACACCAGGAACTGCTGCTATGCACAATATCCTAGCATTGCAGATATTAACCGACGAAGCGATAATCGGTTCATTTTGGAAAGTGAGAACACACACTTGACCAACATAACCGTCACTACTGCAAATCCACAAATCGGGCAGTCCACTTTGGCACGCATCTACAACAGCTGCTGCACATGTTATCTAAATGAAACAGAAATCTGAAAACTTAGTCCACATTAAAAATATGTTTAAATAAATTTAATTATACAGATTGCGATTTAAACAAATTTAAGAATGATATTATTATTACAAATTTATTGTTAAGATTAAAAAAAATTAAAATCTACCTGAAGGCCTGCTCTTGTTTTTCTTAAAGGTAAGGAACATAAGAATTCAGGTGGTGCATTCTTTTCAGACACATTATCTGAAAAAATTAATTATATTTTAAAACAAATATTAAAGTGACTAGAATTTAGGAATGGAGCGAATATTCATTTGATATTTAGTTATGCTGAATACTTTTGATATTCGGCCAATCATCAGCTGAATAGCGGTCATAGAAGGAGATCGTAAAAACAGAATTTGGAAAATAATCAGATTTGAAAAATGATTTGCTTGTAATTAGTAAACAAACTTAACTGCATTAAAATAAGTTTCTGAGAAATGTACTGTTTTTCAACCACTTTTAGAAATATGCAGTTTTTAATCAATGATTTAAATTAAAATATTTTTAAAAAATTACAAAAAATATCACCTTTAAGATACCACAAAATTATTTTTAGCAAATAAAATGTTAACAAAATGCATGATTAAATATACCATAAAAATTGTTTATATGATTATAGGAAAATTTTAAATATATAATATTTTTCATTAAATACAAAATTACTGTATAAGATGTACCTAATTTGTCTTTAGCATCCAAAAATGCTGCTTGCCACATCATTCTTTGCTCTGGATTTGGAAAAACAAGAGTCATATTTTCTACTTCATCACTGAAAAATAAAATTTAACATTGCATGTTTGTAAAACTTCCTTAAATAACAAAGATTCAACTATAATATTTAGTAAAAGCAAATTTAAATTAATATATTATTTTTTACTCTCATAGCATTTCTTTTTCTTTACAGTTTTTACAAAAATTTAATTAAATTGAAAAAACAGTAAATATAAAAGACAATTAATTCATATAATTTACCAGACAAAATATTTGTTATATATTGGGGAAAAAAATATTAAAACTAAAAACAAATAAAACTAACATTTTTAGTGTTAAAATATTTGTCAAAAACAATAAACAATTAAATTATGGCATAATAATCTAACACTTTAATATAGATAAAAGTATGAAGCAAACACAAAATACAAAAATATACTATACTTAGATAAAAGTAATTTGCCAAATAATTAAAAATTTAAGTAATTTATTTTTACTACCATATCAGTGTTCACTCTAGAAATAAAAAGGGGCAGGGCGCTGTTGGTAGTAAAAGGGCACCCCAATTTTGAAAAGGCACTTCTTGTTTTTAAAAGGGCACTTTAAAAAAAAAGTTTGGTGTGGGCGTGGTCACCATTGACACATCGGACCCCAAATAAAAAAAGTTCCAATTTGTTGGTTGACATTGCGCTAGAGCTGCATATTAGGCTAGTGAGGCTTATAGTTCGAGGCCTATCTCGAATTTTACAATTAAAAATTCATGTTTTCCCTAAAAACCAAATCTGTAAGTAGCCCTAATCAGACTCCTCACAAAACTGATGAAAAGGCTACCTAAATCCAAAATTTGGTATAAAAAAATGCATAATCTTGCAAATATGCCCCAAACCATCTTCTCTTTAAAAAAACACAGAAAAAAAACTTAGCATTTCATATGTGAGCACATGCAATCAATAGGATTCGTAGAATGCCCCGTGCTCGAAATATCGGAATCATCGCTATTGCACAACACGCATAGTTAAAAAGGAGTTTTATTTTTCTACTGTCATAATTCACTTAATCCCAATTTACTCACACAAAAAAATTTAGTCGCTGACTTTTTTTAAAGACAGTTAGGGCCAAGGATGCTTGTGCTTGACTGAAAAGGGCAAGAGGGGCGGAATCTTTTCAAAAGAGGGCGGCATTTTTGAAAAAGGGGCATAAGGGCGCTATCAAGATGAAAAAAGGGCGGGCAGGGCAGACCGCCCTTTAAAAAATGCCTAGAGTGAACACTGACCATATACACATATAACTAAACATAGGTAAACTCAAGATACATAAACAAAATATATACTGTTTTTTAATTAAAATATAAGAGTAAGTTTAATTTTCTTTGAATTTAAATATGTTTTATTAATAATTGAAGTATCTATAAAAGACTGCATACTTAATATTAACAGCCAGCTCTAAACTCATCAGATGAGAACAAGATGCTTGTTTTTCTGACAAATGTTTAGTGATGGTTGTCAGAAGGTCTTTCAGGGTATCTTCTAAAAGCTGTGCAACGAAACCAGATAGTAACACTTAATTTAGTCAACAAAAGGTGTTTCATCAAAATATGTATTCATTCTTAAGAAACAACAATATTATTTTGAATGAAATATATATGCTAGATAACAATGTTAATTATTTTAAACCATAAAAAAAGAAAATAACTTGTCCTTAGAACATAAACTATTTATTTTTTAATAATTGGATACTTCCTCACTATATTCATACATATTTTTACTTAAATATGAATAAGTAGTATTTACACATTAAAATTTTCAAAAAAGTAAGTATAAAACATGTAAATTGTCTTCATAATTTGTAACATACGTATGAACACAGTTTTTTAATGTATTTAACTATACATTTTGCAGAAACATATATATATATTTGTTGTCAATATTTTAAACAAAATAAAATATTTTGATATAATCATACAGTTATAATATTAAAATCTAAAGCAAATATGGGGCTTCACACTATTTTTAACTGAGTTCAGCATGCCAACCAATACCACACCAAAGAAGAGATAATCAATTTGACTATTATGTATTATTTTTATTATTATCATGATTTCTGTTTCAATTCAGATATTTGGATAATTTTTTTAACAAATAGTAACTATTGAAATAAATATGGTTATCCGGAATTTAACTATCCAGAATTCTCAGCTAACCAAACTGTTAGGAAAAAATAATGTCTAATTAAGAATTTTTTTTCTTTAATTGGATAAAAAAGAAACTACTTAGGCAAAAAGTGCAAAAAAATTAGTTATCCCCAAATATCGATAAATTAGACTTTTCTTAAAATATTCTTCAATTTCAAAAAAATTTCAGTGTTTCATAGGGATTGATTAATTACAATAAAATTTTGTTTACTCAACATTTATCAATTGAATAATAATAAACTGAAAATGTACTATCCATTGCATGGATAAAAGTGAACAACAACTTATGTTTCCTGGTAAATAATAGCAGGAAATAAAGCCTCTAGATAAATAAAAAACTAAACTGAGAAAAATAAAATAATCTTTTTTTTAATAAAAAATATATTTTTTAAAAAAGAACAATATTTAATTTTAAGAACAACTTAAAAAAAATTTAAATAATAAATATTAATTTACAATTATTACAATTTTTAAAATCGACACAAAAATTTAGGTTTGTTTTTTGAAAAGTGACACCAACATCAAAAAGTTGTATTAAAAAATGATTATTAAATATTTAATTTTTCTTTAACTTGTTCATAAATTTTTAAAAACAACAACATTTTAATGCTTTTTTTTTTCTTAAAGTGAAATTTTTTATTTTAAAGGTTATAAATCAGAAATTACCTAATTTATTAAACAACTTTAAGACAGTAAAAAATATATTAAACTGATCCTTATAATTTCATCTAATAAAAAGAAACTTACTTGATGTTCATAAATTATTGTCCCAACAATCTCAATGATTTTCCTAATAGTTGCAATATCATTTTCTAAATTTGTCACTTCTTTCAAAAATGTCCTGGCACAAGGTTCATCATCATCTGCTATAAATTAAAAAAAAAAGGAGATACAGAAATTTTATAAGTTTCCGATTTTAATATTAAAACAAACTTACTAAAATATGATTTATTAAAAAAATATTTACATTAAATTAAATACAATGAATTGTCAAAACTTACTTTTCATCATGTCAACATTATGTAAGGAGGTTTTCATAAGAAGTTTATATTTGTTTGATTCTAATGATCCACATGCAGATCCAGTACTAAAAGAGAAAAAAAACGGTTTAATAACATTTGAGTTAATTTTTAAATATAAATATAATAAAAAACTTGTATAAGAAAATAAATAAAAATATATACAGCCTATTGTAAATTTATGTCATGCAATGTGTAAAGTAACTCATGCATTTAAAAAAAAAATAGTGAAGACTTGATCGAACAATATGCGCATTTTAACTAATTTAGTTTGAGCAACCTTCTATTAAACGATATATTTATAAAATATTATAATGTTGAAACTATTTATAAACTTAATTGAAACAAATACAAAAGTATGTACACTTAATAACTTTTTAAATTTCTGAAAATTCCTTTTATAAATAAACATTTAAATATAAATGACATTGCCCTGTTAATCATTTATTGCGAATACAACATTATTAACATTACTACTCAAAAATAAATATTTGTTCGGTCGAATCTATTTCAATTTAATCAAACATTTTAATTCTGAGAAAAAATTGTCATGAATCACCACCTACAAGTAAGTTAACCACTGTTCACTACGTAATATCACAACAATATATTTATCTGAAGTGGCCACTTAAAACTATTGATAAAGTGATCCTCGCTGCCTCACTAGTACTACAATTAGATAACTCCATAGAAATATTAGGGTCTTACATGCCATTACTAAGGTATATATGTAATTTCATGCAATAAGAGTTATCTGGTTGTAGTACTAGTGTGATAATATATGAAGAATCCTAATGAAATTCTTCATTCACAATGACCCTTCAAATGGGAGTTAAAAGGATTCATATTACAAAATAATAAATTTTTTTATGAAAATATCAGGCTTTATATTACTTACACAGCTAATGAAGATTTTCTAATTGCCCCTTTCTTTTTCACACTTGTTATGAGTAACATATCAGAAAACAGAAATATGCACCGTTCTTTTTTCATACCAAGACCACCCTTTAAAAAAAAGTACAACTTTACTCATTTAATAGAACAAATTTGCAAAAATGCATTATGAAGTAATAATTGTAATCATCTTCAAAATTAGCTGCAAATATAAACATATACATTTGAAGATTTACGTACTGAGCAAGACATTAAAAAATGTAATGCTAAAATTTTATAAAGTATAAAAATCAATTAGGTTAAAATCTGTTTTCAATACACATTATTTTACTATTAATTTCTGTAGTTTTATAGCATAATTCACAAATAAAGAAAAGCATAAGAAATATTTTACACCTATTTTTATTACTTGTTTCTATAATTTTTAATAAATACTGCACATGAATATACAATCCTATAACTTTTAGTAAACCACATACTTAAATTGGGTTCATGAAATTAATATTATTTATATTAACAATTTGAAGAATATAACATACAATAAACTTAGTATTATTAAATAATAATCACATAAATTTCATATTAGGCATGAAATCAAATATATATTTTTTCTGACTTTCCATATACTTTTAATAATTATTATTACAATAATACTTGAATAAAGACTATTAATGACTAAAACTATTAGAATATATGAGATATGTAATTTTTAATAAACTAGAACATGACAATATTTGTAAGAAATGTGCTATCATTGTGTATCTTTTATTGAAGCTCTTTTGATTTACCTAAAAGACAAAACATACTATTTTAAGAAGAGGTCATTGAACTTACTGGAATCAGTACAAAATCATGCCTAATGAAGCTCCTATCCCCTTGAGTAAGCTATGAATTAAAAAAATATTGAAAATTAATATAACATTGTGTATGTTCTTTAAGAAAAATGAAACAAAATATTTACAGCTTTTTTTTAATATACACAGTAAAACATTAAGTTTTAATAGGGGTGGGATATTCAAAACACAAATATATTCTAACAGTTTTGTGGGTGAGCTGATTAAAATTAATTTCAGTTAAATGTAATCAAATGTGTAAAATACACAATCAATAGTCATAATTATTTCCAGAATCAAACATTTGAATAAAAGTTCAAAACTTAAGAACACTTACATCCACAACACCTTCAATCAGTTGTTCAACTTCCCTGAGTTTCTGTAATCTTTGCTCTTGTAGCAGAGCCTCACGTTCCACTTTATTGATCTTGACAGCGAGATCATGGACCTCCTTTTGAGCTTGTAACAACAGTTTGTAATCTGGATGATCCATTGGGGTGTGTTTCAGGAGTTCCTAGTCATAATTATTCAAAAGTAAAATATCTAGAATTTATAGGATTAATTTTAACTAACTCATATACGTATGTTAAACTTATATTACTTAATATCACATAGAGTATATTTTAGTTAATTTTTCTCAATATACAAAAGTTATTTTCAATTACTAAAAATTTATTTTAAATTAATATCAATTATTTTTCCAAAAGTATTATTTTTTTTCGAAGTTACCACAATGTTTTGAAATTGAAAATAATCATCCCTTAAATATGACCATATTCTAAAGTAAGATTTGGAACAGGAATATATAACACAACTAAAACATTTATGATCAGTTTGCAATGTTATTTCATTGTAATGTGCTTCTGGGTTTCTTTTACTGTTCTAATCATATATAAGAAAAGTATATCTTACAATATTTAAACTTATCAAACAATATATAGATAAATCCTAAATGACATTGATTTAATAATATTTATAAAAGTTAATATTTAGACCTGTCATCATTCCACTAATTGCACATATCAAATCAAACTCTAACAAAAAAGTTAATTACTTTAATAAGAAGCTCGTATCGAGGAATTCGCTGAACGGGCATAATAAGAAGAGCATCAAGTGTGAGCTTCCCTTTGTGCTCTCTTGATGTGTGCTGAAAAGTCAAAATAATCATTATTTATTTATATTATAAGTATTTGAAAATATATTTGTACAATAAGCTATTTTATAATTGTAAACTTAGAATACTGAAGCACACTAAGTTCATAAACTAGTAATGACGGGTCTGTCGCGGTAAAGGAAAAATTGCTCTTTTCTTAAATAATTTATGTAAAATTGCAGAGTATGAAAAAATAATTTCAGAAAAGGATCATTTGATGCATGAAGTCAATATTAATATGTACAAAAAAAATCAGTTACTTTTTTCATCTGATTCAGTCTGGAATGCCCGAAGTGAAGAAATAGTTGTAAGTAAAGTTTACAATGTAAAAAGTGATTTGCAAAAGAAGATTACAAAAATGGTTATTCAATATTAAGAAATATATTCTAGAAAGGTTTTAAAAAGTTACTAACTGAAGAAGACTAAAAAAATAAATGATTTTGTATATATTAATACTGAATCTATTAAAAAAGAGGTGCCAGTAAGTAATAAAGATTATAAAAATTCAGAAATTTGCATTTTTACAACTTTGTGTTTGCATGAGAAAAATAAAATATACCAATAAAAATAAAAGGATAGGCTAAGATGTAGTATAAAGAAATTGTCTCTTTAAATGGCAATAACTTAACGAAAATGATTAGCTTTAATCGCAATCTTAATGCACTAGTGCACCAAATGTGATAAAATATAGAATATATCTAATGCAACCCTGTTTTGTTCACTTTAGCATGTCCTGCATGAAAGGTGGTATTCGATGTAGAATATTTGCATTTGAAAACCTCAGGTTTGGAGTAATTTGTATTGGTCATCTAATTTGGAAGTTATTATAAGTGTTTAAGAAGTAGCACAATATATTTACAAGGTGCAGTTTTGATAATAACATTGGCTTTCGGTGGATATTAACCAAAATAGTGGTTATGGGAACTAACATTAACAAAATATTTCAAACGTTCAGAGCTGAAAAGTAAGTTTTATTATTTAAGATTTTGACTTCGGCACAGATAATTGGAAAAGCTATTAAACTTTAGAAGGCGGGTGTTAAATTTTAACATGGGTTCTGGCAAAAATATCGGTCACCCGCCCTGTAAAGGTTTTGTTTTCTTCTTAAACCTTATGAAATTTCAGCTAGGTAAAAATAGTAAATAACTTCTAAAATGAAATATAACTTTTCAATGCAATAACCAGAATATGTTTTTACAAAATGATAGCCAATACATTTATCTAGAAAATTTTAAAAATGTTTTTTGTTTGTTACAGACTTCATATTGATTTTATTTAATTCCTCTCTGATAGACAATTCTTCAGAATCCAAGATTTAATTAAAAAAAACATGAAGGTAATGTGTACTTGCTATGGTGTTGTGTTGATATGACAAGACGCTATAATCAACTGCCCCACAGAGATGTGATGCCCATGACAACAGCCCCATGTTGATGAAGGTTGGTTGGTTGGTTGGTTAATTAACGTTGCACTAGAGCTGCACAGTGGGCTATTGGCGATGATTCGGGGCCTATCTCGAAGGAAAGACCCGGGAACGATGCCTCGTATTTTTTAACCATAGTCAGATGACGAGGACAACACCTGAGCTGGCACCCAATGCCTTCAATAGACGTCGGGACTTTGTACCCCGATCAGATTTATCGTGCACCAGTCCCGTATACAAGCCGATAATTTTTATGGATGTTCTGGACGATATTCTAGTATTTTGGTAGCGAAGTTGGCAACCCTCTGATCGCAATATCACTACTTTTTTTACTATTCTTTAGTCTAGTCCTCGCACAGGTTCGAACCGTGAATCTTTTGATTCACAGCCAACGCCTTTATCCACTGGGCTATCCGCCCCATGAAGGATGAACAGTATTGCTCAGGTGACTAGTGTCATTGCCTGGTGCTCCATCGACAGAAGAAACCGAGTTGAAATATTTACATGCACAGCACTTGCATGCACACATTTATTAAACTTGGCTTTGCCCATTGTACATTCATGTGCTAATTAATTAGTATCAATTTTAGAGTTAGAATCATATGACTTTCGCCATTGACAATAACATTTGACAACTTTTTCTGTTGCCAAACAATGTAAATACAAGTTTTTATACCTGATCTAAGGAATATCATGAGGTGAATTCATTTAAAATCTTTTTTTTAAAAAAATTCCTGCTATTCAAAGAAAATGTTAAACACTGTTCATCTTGCACCTGACAATTTCAGATATTCCTTGTTTTTAAGTGCATGAAAAGCCTATTTGACACATTAAAATTCAACTTAATATTGATAGCTAATCATTTGATAGTTGAGTAAATATTAAAAGACTGTATTATACATACCTCAAGGAACTTTGCAAAGGCAGGTTTAGCCAAAGAAATAGCTTTGATGGCATCTCTTGCATCTTTCCAATTGTTGATAAATTCTATGTAGGTTTCAACAACAGCAGATTGGGTAAACTAGAAAAGATAAGTAATATCAATTAAAAAAGATACAATAATGAGACTTGCAAGTAAACTATACATATAGTGTTACCAAACAAGAATGTATAACGGAGAATATGGAATCCATTATTTGTATGTGGCTATCAGAAATTTTATAATTAGTGTGAAATCTTTATGCTGTATAAATATGCAATTTTTATGCGTATGCCATAGCTTTCTATATTTATTACAAATTTAGTTTTGTTTCATACAAGTCTCAGTACAGCTAGATGATTGGAGAGGGTTCTACCCTGAAAGAAATATCTGGACCTATCGTAATTATGAACCATAATTCATTGATGGAGATACCTGAGTTGTCCCTTCACAACAAGACAAGTTTAACTCTATTTAGAATTACATTTCTGTTGTATTCATTAAAACTTTAATAATATAAAATAAAAGTAACTAAAAGGATATTAAACTAAAAGAAATTATAGAAAGTGCAATCAATTAACCTAAATATCATAGAAATTTATAATGGGATGCATAAAATTAATGCATAACTATCATGTAAAATTTTTCTTCAGAGATTTTGACACTTTTTACTTTTTACCGGACGAGAAAGTAAATAATAACATAACATTGGGTTGAGTTGTTTGTTAGCTGACATAGCTGTTTTATAAACTCAAGACACCTGACGTCTAATTACGGAAATGAGTGACGTTCACTTGATTTGGTTTGGTTTTTGTTAATTAACGTCGCACTAGAGCTGCATAGTGGGATATTGGCGACGCTTTGGGGTCAATCTCGAAGGAAAGACCCGGGAACACATATACATTCACACACACATTCATACATGCACCTCGTTGTTTTAGAACCATATGGTCAGATGACGAGGAACACCTGAACTGGCACCCAACGCCTTCAATAGACGTCGGGACTTTGGACCCCGATCAGATTTATCTTGCACCAGTCCCGTATACACGCCAGTATAATTTGTTGGATATTCTGGACGACTTTCTAGTATTTTTGTAGCGAAGTTGGCAACCCTCCGATCGCAAGATCACTACTTTTTTACTTTTCTATGTCAAGTCCATTTCACGGATTCGAACCACCAATCCTCTGATTAGTAGCTGAACGCCTTACCAACTGAGCAACTGGGCAGTGGCGGCTCGCCCACTACAGCAAGTACAGCCGGGCTGCACCTAAATTCATCAAAAACTAAAATCAGATATTTTACTAATTTTCTTAAATGAAGATTATAATTGAAAATGAAATTTCTACGGTAGTAAACAAAATCTCCGATAAATAGCAAACCTTTTTGCCGTAATGCACAATTCAGAAGGGAAAAAAACTTCAGTCAATGAAAATGGACAAGTAGAACGGGGCGGAGTTTAGCCTTGTTTGTGGGATTTCGAGCACGTGCAAGTTGACGATTACTGGTAAACAAACAACAATATCGCTTTTTTATATTCAAATTTTGCATTCATTAGGTTTAACTTGTGTTTTAACATCATATTCTAAAAAAAATATCATCGAGCTTTTCAATATATTAGTAGTTTTGAGTGAAATTCAAACGCTATCCCACAAACAAACTAGCTATGACGTCACTGTAGGCGCGGTCATTCTACTCGTCCATTGCAGCTAAAAATCGAAGTCAGAAATCGGCTGCATCGTTGCCATGACAACCTTACGTGGTATGACTTCCCCTTCACGTTAAAATGAGGCTGTGACGTCACAAACGCAGCTCAAAAGGATTTTTTCAACTCGAGCTGTAGTTGGGAATTCTGTGAATTGATTGGCTCCCGTGTTTGAATCGGCGGCCTGATGGAGGAAAAGCCCCTTGGCTCGATAATTGTTTCAGCTTTGGCGGTATTGATAAGTGCTGTTTCGCAACCCTGTGGAAGGAATGGCTGTTGAGGGAGTGAATGGGAGCAATTCGATGGACAAATGGATTTCTGAATTATTTTAATGATTTTGGATTCACACTTTTATCTTTAATTTTTTATTTTATTTTTCAACAAACAGATGTTTTATATGACATTCTTCAAAAAAAATCTTTAGATATAAACTATTGTCTTCAGCAAGTCAAGGTAATTCAGTAATTATAAGACAAAACCATAATGAGAACACGTTCAAACGTATTTTTGAAATTGCGAATTCGAAAACAGAAATTGTTTTCAAAAGACAAGATGACTTCCAAACTCACGAAGATGTATTTAAGAAATTTAAAATGTTATATTTTGAAATTTTGGATACCATAATAATGGAATTTGACGTATAAGCTTTAAAGATAGCGAATGTCTATATTTTTTTTGTTTTGCCGATTCTTCAAAGTTTGAGGATTTTTCGATAAATATCCCAGAAATGGCTTTTGAAAGTTTGAAAAAGTTTTTTTTTTTTTTGGGGGGGGGGGGGGGGGGGGGGAATCACATGATTTCGGCTGCACTAACATTTTCGACCACAGGCCGCCACTGCAACTGGGGCTCCGATGTATAAGGATCTATCTCGAAGTGAATATCCGGGGGACGGGACACCAATGGCTTGTCATCTTGAGCAATGATCAGATGACAAGAACAACACATCTGGTAACCCATTCTTCAACTTCCCCTGCTACGAATCAACCAGTTTGAGACAGATTTAAAATACACATGCCCAAGAACGGCACAAGAATATTTTGTGAAACATGCAAACATAATTTTGCGCTTTATATTTTTGTCATTTGACTATTGTTCAATATTACTGGACTGTCCCTTGGTCTTACCTTCCGGATAGATTTCAAATCACATAGTCAATAATTCATTTTAAAATTTTAAGACACTGTGCGACGCAATCAACCAAGATTCATATTTAAAAAAAAAAACTCTAAATTTGAAGATAAAAAAATAGCATAAACAGCTATCAACAAATTGATAAAAAAAATTATGGAAGCACGGAAAAAAAAGATACGTTTTAAAATTATCAAATAAAAATTCATCTTTTTTAGAGAATGATTAATGTTACCGAATATAATTTTTATCAAACAAGTTATGGGATGCACGAAAAAAAAAGATACGTTTTAAAATTATCAAATAAAAATTAATCTTTTTGGAGAATGATCAATGTTACCTAATATAATTTTTATCAAACATGTTATTCAGCCCTAAGCCGACCATAATAAACGACACCAGAACTTTCTATAATCTTTATTTTGTTTCTCCAACCAATATTTGAACATTTCATTGACAGCTGGAAAGGTTCATAAAGTTTTAAAAGTTTGCAGTAAAATCAAACTACTCATTTAAGATATTGATCCTAGAGTTATTTAGATCATCTCCAAATCCCTTACAAGATGGACGAAGACGATCCGCAATTTGTGTTATAAAGCTTTTCTATATATTTTACAGGAATATAAGTCTTATTTGTTATATTTCGGAAACCTTAACTACTATGGATTTGCTCCTTGAGAACTAAATAAAGCAAATAACTGCAATAAAGTTTAAAACCTTTTATCACTAAGAACACTATCTGCCATATATAGATTTCAAAGCTGGCTATTTTTTTTATTAGGTTTTATTTCTTACTAGTTGCAAGATCCCGTGTTTCTGGGAACCCGTTAAAGAATATACATTAAAATAAAGAGTAACCCACGTCGGGTTTTGAACCCTCTAGCTTTTGATCCGAGTTTCAACACTCTAAGCTGCAAAACTTTGGATAGTTCCCTTCGAGTTTGTTCCTTTCCTGATACCTACATAACGCATGCGCAGTTCTCCCTCACTACGACCCTACGATTTCTTTTGGATGGAAACTTTAATTATTAATTAAAAAAAATATATATATATATTTTTTAATTTTGGTTCTGATGTGCACAATTAGATGTTGAATAGTTCTTGCGTTAAACATTTAGACATTTCCGTGTAGAGGGAGTGAGTGTTTTGCGTGTCGCAGACAGACTTTTTCTTTTAGTATTATAGATAAATACTGTAAGGTACTTCTTATAGGGAATCAATATATAGAAATGTAAAAGAAATATTAGATTTTCCAAACTATTAGTCTTAAGTTATATTAATAAATATCTGCTTTCTGGATAGTCATAAAAAGTTATATTTTCCTGGTGTATTTTATAAATGCCAACACATCACGAATAATGTTTGGTAGACAACACGATATTTTGAAATAATATGTAAAATATGCCGCATTACAACAAAGAGGGAAATATTGAAGACTATTTTTGCAATTTTTGTCTATAAAAAGACTATTTTTAAGAAAAAATTAGTTTTTTTTAATTAAAGCACTCTTTCATCCTACTTTTAAAATTACATAGTGAATAGCACCTCATCCTTAAAATATTGCAAAATAAGCAATAAATGTAATGGCTTCTACACTTGATAAATGCAGATTTCCTTGTGTTATCATCCCGTATTGTGACACCACTCCGAAACTTCCTCTTTTGTCCCCTTAGGAATAGCGAGGAGTCTTCCAATAATTGGAAAGCAGCTGTTCAGCACCACACACAATGAGGAGTATCAGACATAAAGAAAACTGCTTTGAGGGACAAGGCTATCCTTCAATCGATATTGGAGAGGAGAAAAAATTCCATCTTTTCCTGACCTTGAATTCCTCAGAAAAGGGTTATTTTCTACGGGAAGTAATCCAATAGAAAATGAATAACGGACTGCATCAAATATGTTGGAGCTATATAGGTTAAGGTATAGAAGATTTTCCCATCATATTCTTTTTTTTTCTTTTACGAACTCGTATAATAAAGTAATAATAATAATAATAATAATAAAAAGGATAAATCTTTTTGTAAAATGTGGCATGATAAGCTAATAAAACCGTCTATCAGTATTTATCAGTTCTGTTATTAATCAGCAATTTAAGGACATGTAATTATCAAAATATGTCAACGCGTATTAAATTATAAATTTAAAATATTTGTAAATATATGTTACTCTATGTTTTTTATTTAAAAAAATATAATTCATTAAGGAATAATTATATATATATATATATATATATATATATATATATATATATATATATAATATATATATATATATAAATATATATATATATATATATATATATATATATATATATATATATATATATATATATATATATATATATATATATATATATATATATATATATATATAACCTATTAAGGAATAATTTAAAAGCAATTGTCACTGCATGTAGGTTATTTGATTTACGAGTTATTTAAGATTTTAATGTTTATTTTTAACAGTTCAAGTTTTTAGTTTATGATTTCTCAATGTTCAAGTGATTTAAGTTTAAGAGCTTTCACTGAAATGTTTTGATACCTTATTAAATGTTGAGTAAAATGATATGTTATTTAAGTGACTCATTCATAACCTTGCCTCATTTTAAACCTATTTCTTTTCAAGCGGAATCCTCGTATACCTTGGATCACATAACATCATGTACCATGGATGGTACTTACTGATGTAATATAGTTTGTACTTCATTGAGCATCTTCCTACCACACGTGGGTAGCATTCTGCTGATGGAAAGGAAACTTGTCGCGAACCCAAATCTTTAATAAAATATACAATGCATTTTCTAACTAGTATCAATTAGTAACAACTAATTATTATAATTAAAAATTGTATTATGAACGAGCATAAGTAAATATACTAAAGTTTCAAGTCAATATAAAATTTGGAAGAATGGTTAAAATTGTGGTGCAAGGTTTGTCAGTACAACCAGTGGCGGCGATTCGGGGGGGCAAGGGGGGGCGGTTGCCCCCGCACTTTTTTCGGATGTTGCCCCCGTAACATTTTTATATTGGACTTTTTAAAACTAAATTACAAAACAATTGTTTTACTGCATTGCCTAACAAGGGAAAAATTTTGAGCCCCAACTTCCTCACACTACCATATGAACGTAGATAAGGGGGGGGGAGGGGGGGGGGGGAGGTTTCAGGATGTTCAAACCTCTCTCATTGACAGATTTAATGTGCACTAGT
Organism: Troglohyphantes excavatus; assembly: GCA_963932185.1. Classification (NCBI taxonomy): domain Eukaryota; kingdom Metazoa; phylum Arthropoda; class Arachnida; order Araneae; family Linyphiidae; genus Troglohyphantes; species Troglohyphantes excavatus. Next base: position 22,418,546 of record OZ010675.1, on the reverse strand, counting down.
CGCCTCCAAACGTCAAACTTTTGGATGATGGGAGAACGGGCTAGCAACCTCCCGGTAAGGAACTTGGCGCTTTAAAGAGCGCCAAATTGCGAGTTCGAATATTAAATCAAGTAGTATATTTTAATAAATTTTGCTTCTAAAATACCATTAATTTTTAATATAAATCAAAACAAAACATACATTTGCATAGTCTAATCAAAGCGATTAACTTTTTTAACCATATAATTTCTATAAATTTTCCGAAAGAAATAGTTTATAATAATTTTACTTATGATTACTTATTAAATAGTTTGGTTTTGAAATAGTTTATTTTAGTCAGAAAATCTCCGATTTTAACATTTTTAAAACACAATCCACAAAAGTATATTTGTTTACTTTACTTATCAGTGAATGTTCTCAAAGATGATGGCAGAAAAGATTTAATAGCTTTTTTTTTAATTCTCAATGCTTTGCTTTCGAAAACATCAAGAAAATAGTTTATTGTAACTACGTATTAAATCTACCCAAATTGGGTCTGTCTCTCAGCAGAATGACTCATTCCCAAGTTTTCTCAGTTTTACATCCTATAAGCAGTAGGGAAAAAAGGCGAAAACGGCGCCGAACATGACTTATGACTCTCGTTTGTACAGTCATTTTGGAGTCTACAGAGCAAACTGTATATGACTTATGACTACTCCGATAGATATTTATTTGTTTTTAAATCAGTCGTTGATTTTTTTTTATTCAATCAGGGCCGTAGTTCAGTCTTTTTACACATCGTAGCCTTTGCTTAAGGGTGTAGTTAAATTGTCTTCGACTATAGCTAAAATAGCCAAGAGATATAAAGGTTTTTTGAACAGTTCACACCTTTTATACTCCTGAAAATTGGACTTTAGTTTTTGTGGCCTTTTATATAGTATTTCTGAATTTCTGAAAGTTATCGTGCTTTTTTTCGCCTTTTTAAGTCAGAATAACGAAAAAAGAAAGCTTTTAACTCGTCTCAAATCAGCTTTATGGTATGAAAACTTCTATTTTTTTTAATTTGTTATTACATTTTTTTACTGTGTATTTTAAGTTGGTATACTTCAAATAACACAAAATAGTGAGTAAATACAAGTGTGCAATACCATAGCTTTTTTATAGCAATATAATAGCAAATTTTTTTTAGTCCTAATGTGCACTCCCCCCCCCCCCCCCCTCCCATTTGGGGGACTTTTTGTTTCCCCTTTATCTTGCCCCCCCACTTTCAGCACCCAATCGCCGCCACTGAGTACAACTACAACAGGCAGAGTGAGTTAACGTGTGGACTGGAACAGCAAGTTTCAAGTCAATATAAAATTTGGAAGAATGGTTAAAATTGTGGTGCAAGGTTTGTCAGTACAACTACAACAGGCAGAGTGAGTTAACGTGTGGACTGGAACAGCATCTATCCCACAGATTCTACAAGTCCAGCGATGGGCTTAAAACAATTTTTGCCAAGGAAGGGAGGGAATAATTTTTAAAGCATGTGAGGCTGAAGTATGCTGTTTGTAGCAGAATAGGTAAACATGGTTTCGAACATGTGTCGTTTGACTAATGGTTTCTATAGACCGTTTTCAGCTTGACTTTTTAGTTTTTCAAACTATCAAGTGATCCTACTCCCATCTGAGAATCTACTTGCTTTGAGGAAGAATGGTTAATACTCCGTCCGTCAGACAGTCACACGCGCCTCCCTCGTATTCTAAGGTAAGTCGTTCATCCACAATGCTTGAAAAACTCATTGTCCTGCCTCCCGAAGCTATACCCCCCCCCCCCATCCCCCGTTTAGGATTTAGCCCACAGGCAGGGAAATGTTTTTTTTTAACTTATCCCACCTGAAAAGGTTAAATAACAGAAAGAAACTTAAACACAACACATTTCGAATAAATAATTTAAGTAAAAATATAAATTTTCAATAGAGCCTTAACCATAAACAATAAGAGATGTTCATATCCTTCCCGAAATGTGTAAAATATTAATATCGTGTTGTCCGAACTATTATTTGGATAAATTGCTTTCACCTCTGTGAGAGATATAAACACAGATATCCACTCCAAGTGATGTTTACTTGAAATGCTGAGGAAGATTTATATCACAATCAAAGCGCAATATACCCTTTTCTCTCCCCCATAGAGAATTGAAGACTGCCATGTATCCCAGATATGATAGTACAGATGGGCAATATCGTAATTGTGGTATGCCAGTAAGTTGTATTAGATATGAAAAATTACTACTGCTGTGCTATACCAAATTTTATTAGTCTCATGAACGGTATTGAAATTATTATTAATACAGATTTTAGTACTACGTTTGTTAAATAAACAATGTGTCCTAGTAACAATATTTTTTAAAAATTATATTATCAAAACCTTTAAACGTTGAAACTGTAAATTTCAATTATAATTCATCTTGGCATCAATACATTTTTTCGCCATGTAAATCAATATAAAATAATTTAATTTCTTTTAAACCACAAATGGAACCACTGGCAAGCCATTATTTTATTTCTACCATTATTTATTATTTTCCACGTTATTTTCACACCTTTCCTGCCTTTAGGTTTATTTTATAACATTATTGGTTGTTTGTTTTGGCATAATTGACGTTAAGCTTACCATACTCTTGCCGACCAGAAGTGTGTACGTCACTAAGTTAATGCGTCATAAAAATGAAGTTTATAGAAATATAGTTTTCAAAGTTGCCAACAGATGGCACCACCTCAATGTCCCGCTCATGTAAAGTTTAGAAAAGCGTTTTTCAAAACTTCTATTTTTAATGTAATAGGGTTTATATTCTTTCTAATTTAAGCTGACATCAACAAAATAATTATTTACTAATGAATTGAAGGGGCTAATCGTCAGAATGGCTTACATAATGGCAAAATAAAAATGCGGGCACAACAGAATTTCGTAATCAAACTAACTGTTGCCACTCCGCGTACAGAAAAACAGCGTTTTTCAGTCACCGCGTAAGAGAAATATATATAAAGACTAGTATTTCCCTTCTACAGATATAAACACAGTAAAATAAGAAATATAATTTTAAAATTTTAATACTATAAATATTAATCACAAAATTTAATTTAAAAAATACAATACTGTATGAAAACTTTATTATAAATAAAATATATAATAGTTAAAAGCTTGTATGAATGAAAAGCCGTTAAAAAAAATCGACCTGCATTCTGCACTTGTAAAATGCATATAAAAAGAAGAGCCATTATCAGGAGAAATATATTAAAGAACAAAAAGGCAGATTGTCATCATGGTATATCTCCTTATGGGCGCCTTGGTGTGTTTTTACATGGACGAGCTTTTATGATGAGGCCATTACACGATACCTCTACTTTATTAAAGATGATGAAATTCTTTCGCAACGCTTCTAAATTATTTTCTTTGTTTGATGCTACTTCTTGGAATACGTCACACTATTGCATCGAATTATCGTTAGTATTCTTGGTCATCATTTTTCATTGGGATAGAAAAGAGTCTGGATACAATAATTTATGCCTGTTTTGTAAGAAATGTTTTTTTGGGTGAATAATAATCGTCATTTTGAGTTCTCATAAATTGTAGACTAGAATATTTGTCAAATCGAATATAGATTACACTGTTAAAAAAATATGTTTAAAAATGAGTACATGAACGTACTCGTTTTATTTTAGTACAATTGCATCGTAAATGAGCGATGACGTACTCAAATTTAAGTAATCGTACTTTCGCAAAAATGAGCAGTGTGATTTAAAATTGCTAATATCAGATTCTGTTCAAACCATCTTAACAAAGCGACCTGACAAACTTAAAATATTTGTTCAGAATATGGTTTTCCACGTTATTTGATGCCGATTGATTAAATGGAAACTTAGTTATTACAACTCAATTATCTTACTTCCCATTTTTTTGGCACGCCTTTTTAACATTTCTTCTGTTTATTATTTTTTCATATCGCCCTAGTAGTACAACGGAGAAGACACTGGACTGCAGTGTCTTAGGATATGGGTTCGATTCCCGGTAAGTCTTGGTTGTAAGTGCCGATATTTATTGAAAGTGATCTATGAAGGCAGCTTTTGTAAGCTAGCATCTACTGTTTTTATTCATTTTTAACCATTATACTCATTTTTCAGTACATGTCTTTTTCAAAATTGAATCTTATGTATTCGGAGCCATGATAAGCATCGAATGCATTCAAAAATGAGTAAATTTTACTTATTTTTGAATACCTATTTTTTACAGGGAAGAGTCGAAATAAATTGTCATCTAATTCTTGTGTTAAATTATTCCTATTAGCCGTGTGTATTCTCTTATTTTTATATATGATGGGGTCAGAAGCCAAGGAGTACAAGGGATTTTTTAATGGAGTTAAGCAAGGTTATTAATAGTTAATACATATGAAATGTTGGCGACAAAGGGATACAAGTAAATATCTGTCACGAACTGATATCTAGCGGGGTAACAATCAACTATTTCAAGAATCAACTTTTTTTTGTTTTAGAACTGCGGTTTCATAAAATGAGGAAATTTTCAATTGTATCCCTTGGCATCTCACTCCTTCATATGTAATCTTAAATAGCAACTAAAATTCAATTTTTGCTTTTTTTATATTAAAAAACAATTTCTAAGGTTTGGTACATCTAAATATTATAATTATTAAACCGTTTAATGTAAATAATAAATGCAATATGTAATTATAGTAAAAAATTGGGTTAAATTTTGAACAATAAATGTTTCTTTAAAAATTTGATGGGATTTAAAATCCGAAGAACTAACTTTGTTTTCTGTTTACACAAAACATAAAATTGCACTATAATAAAATATAAAACCAATGCAATCTGTGTAAGAAATTGTTATTTTATTTTTATTGAAATAGGTTTGATAAAGTATTGAATATCATTACCACTAATTTTAATTAGCGGTTTTTATGAATATAATAAATAATACTTTCTCAGAAAAAGACTGCTCGTTTAAAAATGTGTTGAATGTACAATACAAAAACTGCACACCAAATAATTTTTTAAATATGGCAACCGCTGTATTCCTAATTAGGCTAACATATTCTTTGAATTGCAGAATTTATTTTACAAACTTTTCGTATTCTTCGGAAAAAAAACCTGATTGCATTACCATTGTTTATTTTGGGCATATGAAAAATCCTTGCACAATTTATTTTAAATTATTTCTAATTTTATCTCAATATAAGCTAATAAATATTTATCCTACTTGATAACTTTTCAAATGTATTTCAAAATAAATATGTGTATGTAGAATTTCGAATCTGAACCATTTTTCCAGGAATAAAAGTTTATTTTATCACGTAATTTTATCCTAAAGTATGAACTCCAAAGTTAATATTTTCGTCTGCTCTATTCGCAGTTTATCCAGACGTGTTTATAGCATTTCACATTGCGTTCTGATTGAGCGATACTGTTTATCAGTCTGTGTTGTCAGTAAAATTCTATGAGGCACAGTTGCAGACTTTGCAAAGATTAAAGCTGCAGTAAACTTCGAATTCGACTTGCTTTCAGAAATTCAATTTCGTGGAAACTTTGGGGCTTTGGTGGAAAACAATTTGTTTATTTCAAAAAATTCACATTTCTCAAAGTTGTTGATGTGCCATTGAATAAAACCGAAGCGTAGAAAAACGGAATTTTTTTTATCTGAGTTTAGTCTATTTTAAGAACAGTTGACAAAATATATAGTTTATTTTACATTTTAAATTTGTCATATTTATTTTTATTCTCATAATCTAAGCCTATTTGAAATATTTCACTGAATTATTTCGAAGTTGAATTGCATATCAACTCCTTTGTATTTAAGTTAGTATTTGAAACCCAATTATAGTTCTCTCACCATTTTAAAAATAATATAAATATTCTACTGCAGTGGTTCTCAGCCTTTGATGTTTACTTGTGGGCTTTAGCATCTGTCCCCCCGTAGATTTTACAGGTCTAGCGATGGGCTTGGGACAGTTTGGACCACGAGAATTTTTAAAGCATGTGAGGTCTGAGGCAGGCCCGTCCCACCAGGGAGTTTGGGAGTCCTACCCCCCCCCCCCTCCTTCCCCCCACACAGTGGCGGCGATTCGGGGGGGCAAGGGGGGGCGGTTGCCCCCGCACTTTTTTTGGATGTTGCCCCCGCACTTTTTTAATGTTGCACCTTTTAAAACTAAGTTACAAGTCAATTGTTTTACTGCATTTCCGAAAAAAGGAAACATTTTGAACCGCAACTTCCTCCTACTACCACATTCATGTAAGTAAGGGAGGGGGGGGGGGGCAAACTCCTCCCATTGTAAGTAAAAAAAAAAATTAAAAACCGAATTTCTGTGAAAATCATAAAAATATAGATTTTTTTTTTTGGGGGGGGGGGGGGTATTTTGTCTTGATACTCCCTCTGTGTAACTAAGTATAAGTTGCTAGTTTATTCTAAAGCAAAACCATCTCCCATGTTTTCTATAATAGTTTTAAATTTATTTGCCCGCGAAAACACCCAGCACCTGCTCTTTGATTATTATCTAACTTAGTAATTTTTTTTATTTTAATTTTTGTAATGTCCTCTTTGACTAAAATCCAGGACCATAGAATCAACCCAGACCAGTCGGCTAATATCGCCTTTTTTTTATTTAGTTCTAAATATAGTTCAATATCAGACACCCTTTTTTTTATCAAGCGACTGTATGAAACTTCTTACATTAAAATGTAGTATTGCGCAATCTATAGGCGCCGAACGTCTGAGCATTTGACGTTATAAGGGTAATATATCTTGTGTTATTACTGTTTGTGCATGTGATTTGCGGCTTCGTTTCGATCGACTTCCTCTACCCCCCCCCCCCCCCCTCCCTATCTGGAATCCTTAAAAGTTGGGAATTTCGTCATCCGTCATTTAAAAATCCCTGATTTATGAAAATATAAGCGCAAAGAAAGCGAGGGAAGGTTAAATCGCCCAACTTGCCTTACACTTAAAATAGACCTCTGAACGGACCTCTCATTGGACGTCGCCGCACTACAGCATATTGGACTATTGGCGACGGTTCGGGGCCCATCTTGAAGGAAAGACCCGTGAACAATGCCCCATATATTTGAACCATGGTCAGATAACGAGGACAACACCTGGCGCCGTTAAGTTGGTAAATTTCTTGTTTCTTTTAGATCTTTGAATTAAAATTACCTTTATAATTTAAAGTTAATTAATGGAAGTTAATATTTATTGGTAATAAGTAAATAATTTCTTTTGAATTAAATTATGTATATTTAATGTTTAATTTAAAATCAGCAATGTCGATTGTGTTGCAGAATACCATGCAATGTCGAGTCTTTCGACTCCCACATTTCTTTAGCTCATGTAGCCTTTATATTATTCTTTACATTTTTGGTTAACTAAAACGCTTATTGCATCTTTAAATTACCATAACTATAAATTATCTAACTAATCGTTCCCACACATATATTATAAGGATTCTCAAACTTTAAATTTGTTCTCTAAATTTATTTCAGAATTAGGGGTGATTTAATAATTTTAAGAATACATAGTTATTGACAACTATTAAAAGTACTTAATGACAGTGACAACTGTTGCTTCCTCGACATTCAAATGCCAACGTATTTCTTTTTACTAATAAAAATTAACAATTTTTTTGAGATTTTTTTGTTTTTATAGATTTGGTGGGGGTTAAGATTTTGTGGGGTTAAGGATTCCACTGAACCCCTATAAAATCTATACCTACGTGCCTGCACTATTTTACAGTCTGAAACTGTAAGTATTTTTCTCAGGGTTCCAAAAGTCGCACCACAAATGCAGAATTGCAAATACTGCAAGAAATTTTCAGGGAATTGGAAAGGTGAGAAGATAAAATTTTTCTCATTTCTTTTTCAAAACTAACACAAATGGAAAGGATACCTATCCCTTTGGAGGTCGGTCAACAAGTATATTAATTAGATTCTTTGCAACAGTCCATATCCTTCCATAAAAAAAATGGGGGGGGGGGGAATATCGGAAATGGGTGAATAATCGACCTGGGCGTCTCGTACCTATTTTAAGATAGCATCCTTTCTTTAAATAACTCAAAACAAAGAGTAAATATAAATATGCAATATTCATTGTTTTGGTGGTCAATATTTTTATTACACCCCCCTCCCCCCGCGCTCCACACACACTTGTTTCACCTTGATCTTGCCCCCCCACTTTTACCGCCCAATCGCCGCCACTGCCCCCACACACAATATTTTGGAAACTCCGAAAGTTGGGAATTTCCACTTCTAAAATCCCCGAGTTGGAAAAATTTATGCCTGAAGAAAATTAATGTTATTAACAAATGAAATCTAGGAAAGATTAAAAATCGCCCAACTTGTAAGATTACATTTAAATTAGACCTCAGAACGGACACTGCATTGGAATATATGCGCAACAAATCAATGCTTGTGAGAAAACACTTTAATATTACCTAAAATATATATAAAGAAACATGAAAATGTCAATAAGTTGGAAATGGGAATTTTCAGCACTGTTGATTTCGAATAGTTGAGTTGAGAATTTCGAATCGTTAAATTGGGAAATTTCTTGTTTCAATCCATATATATATATATATATATATAATTTTTAACCTCTCAAGTGACTCTACCCCATCTTTGAGGAATAATTGTTAATGACCCGTCCGTCAAACAGGTACACGCCACTTATTGTAAAGCATGTCGCCCTTCCACAATGTTTAAAGAATTCTTTGTCCTGCATCCCAAAACGACATTTTCTCTCCCGGTTTAGGACTTAGCCTACATGCAGGGCAACTTTTCCTTAAAATTAGTCCACAGGCAGGGTGACCTTTCTTTAAATTATCTCAAGCGAAAAGATTAAATGACCATGGATCACTGAATCAAAAGATCATCGAGACAGGCACGGATCATCACCTTCTGCAAACGCTAATTAGATTATTTTTTAATACTAATTTGAATGAATTCCGTTTTCATATTTTCATTTCAAAAACCCATTTTTAATCCAGAGAATAAATCTACAACTGAAAACGTCACAAGAAGAAGAAAAAAAAATCTACAAGGTATTATAACTCATTTCTGTTTAAGCTTTCTTATATTATTTTCACGGATCACTTAGGAACCTTTGCTTTAGTGTCATCAATGATGTTTGCAAGCATTGTTAGGATTTTTAACATTTGTTTTTTAAATAATTATACTTCGAGAATTTAATCAGATTTTCAGATCGATTTAACCAGATTTAAACTATAAAAACAGATTTTATATTAAGACGTTCGATGCCGGCCACTCACATGCGCGTGAAACGTTTTTCAAAATTACACGTAAAAGACAATAGTCCATTGTAAAAAAAATACATAACAGACGAATTGATAACCTCTCGACTTGGCGTGCGTTGGCGGTTTTAATTTAAAGTTTCTGGTGGTTTAATTTTGGAGTTTTAGTGGGCGCGCTGGGCAGTCAGTTAAAAAATAAAGGGTATACCCTTTGTAGTATACTACAAAATCAGTATCTAAACCTACTCGTATTTCTTTAAGTATAATTGCATTGTAAATGAGGGATGACGTACTCCAATGCAAATAACCGTATTTTCTCAAAAAGTATAATGTTGTTAACTATCTCTAACCTCAGCTTCTGTTCAGCTTAATGAAACTTGACAAACTTAAAATATTATTTCCAAAAAAGTTTTTCTTGTTAATTTGATGTCGATTGGTTAAATATAAACTGATATATTATAACTCAATTATTTTACTTCCCATTCTTTCGTTACACCTTTTTTAACCTACTTAAAGCGCACCGTCTAATATAAGAACGCTCCCCAAAGGAGAGAGATTATATCAATTCGACAGTTATGGTTTTTTATATGTATGTTTGAGTAAGATTTCTGTTTTAATTCAGATATTTGGACAATTTTTTTTGTTGGATAGGGAATGTCTCACAGGGCCACATTCTGAAAAAAAATTATCCGGCATTTAAATATCCGGAATTCCTTTTAAACACCAGCAGTGAATGTGTTAAGAATATCAGTAACACTGCTAATAAACAATACAATAAAATTTGGAACTTATATGTTATTAGCCATACCAAATGTCCTGAACTTCAACTTGGAGTTAAAACTATAATAAACTACTTAATACTGTTTTAAGTAAACAAACTTATACACATTGCTGACTTTGATTGATAACTATTTAATTCGATGGTACCGGAATTTTTATAATTATTTTTGAATATACTAAAAGCCTCAAAATATTTTTTACAAAACGTTAAAAATAACTTAAATAAAGAAAAAATAGTGGTATTCACCATAAATAGTGGTATTCACCATAAATAGTGGTATTCACCATCTTATAGTTTTAGATAATTTTTATAGAAGAGGTATGTTTTATATTTACTTACATTAAGCATTATTCAATATTTTTGGCATAAATTTATAACGTGTTCAATCACTAAATTTTTTTAATCCCAATATACAAGATAATAAAGTTAAAATGTATATTGTATATCTTCTACATAGAGTAATGTATGTATTATATATTGTATAATTTTTCATAAGGTTTTTATAGTAAATATTACTTTTCAATACCAAAATAAATCCTGAATAAATTCATTCTCAAGATTTTACGTCATTTTATATAAATTGTTTTCGTTCAATTGTTTTTTTTTATAACTATTATATTTTTCAAATAAAACGATGATATAATACATATTTTTGTAATTTATTTAACAATGAAAAATCAATAAAAAGAAAACAGTGTTACCGATTACTTACACAATACAAATAATTTATCTCACTAACATTCTTCGCCATTTTCACATGGTTTTAAGAAAACATAAGCTCGATCGAATTGGATACTTTCCTATCCAATTCTTCCTTACTTCAAATAAAGCCTCTACCCGGGAGTAATAGTAAAGCAATTACAGCTTAACTTTGAAATAGTTTTTATTGGATTTTCTCCGCAGGGAGGCGAAAGAAATTTCTTTCACTCCAGTAGGGTTTGCAAACTTTGGATTCATCGCTACCACAAAAACGAATTAAAAATTAAGTAGGAGTTGCGTACTGAAAAACATAGTTTTTTTTTATTTGTACATATACAAATAAACAGCAAACCGAAATAAATCTCCCCTTTTGACTTCATAATGCTTAAACTTATATATACATATGCCCAAATATTATTTGACTTTCGTCCTTTCTATAACTGTACTTTTATAACGTTTTTTTTTATATATAATTTCATGCGGTTTGTTTTCGTTATTTTGGTATGGTATGTGTGTTTTGAATTCTAGAATTTTCTGGTTTTATTTGATTTTTGACCTTGTATATATGTATGTATTCCCACAGCATATTTCGGGCCAATAAAGTTATATTTATATTGTAACCTATACAAAAAAATGTGTTGTTTCGACTCTGTCACTTACTTTGCTCCCCTGAAGAAGTAGGCAGTGACATTGTACTTTATGATGGTTTTTATTTTTGTATATCTTATATTTCGTTCTTTTTTGTATGATTTTATGTTGTATTTAAATATATATATATATATACAGATCCCATACGGATAATCGAAAATCTGTATAATAGGATTATTCACAAAAATAATCGATTCCTCAGTAAAATCAGCAAATTTTGCTGTAGTATGTAAGGTAATTAAAAGGCAATTGAAAATAATATCATTCACCGATAAAAAACTTTTAAAATGCAGAATTTTCCAATTTTTTTTTTCCCTCAAAGCGATTCGCGTTATTTTATCCGGATAACTGAAGTTCGGATAAACTGAGCCCTACTACATATATATTGTGAAACTGAGAGTTATATACATATCTAATATACAAAAAGAGTTGTAGTTTTAAAATATATATTTATTTACACGGTATGTAAATATTTATGTAAGGCAATATTCAGAAAAAATATTAAATTAAAATTTTTACGAATTCGAAATTCTTATAAAAAGTTTACGCAAGTTAAGATTTTTAATACAATTTTTCATTTAAAAATAGAAAATATGCGTTGGGTTGATGCAAATGAAACGACCAATGCGAGTTATGAGTTTCCGGGTGTCTCGAAACCATTACAACTACATTGGTGACCTGGCGTGAACATCCTTCTACTATTATAGTTTTCACTGAAACGCGCTTCTCTTCACTCACCTGTTACACTTCATGGGTGCTAATCAACATTCCCCCGTTCCACTCACTAGGGGTACCGTGATGGTCCTTTTGAATGTACGAAACTCACCGCCGTGCTCGAGTATTAACTCTAGTTCGTCTTTAACCCTCTAATGCATGATTTTTTATATTTTAATGAAATAAATTTTTTTCGTTTTATTTTTGTCCCTGGACCGCTGCAAAAATATACAAAAAAATCCAAAGTGCCTATTTAATTAAATAATTAATTAAATCCTTTGTGTAGCGTATATGCAAATTCATGTGTAATTACTAAAATAATTTTTCAAAAAGTATGAAAATATAGTTAAATACAATCTACAAACCTTTGGTATTAGCTGGGATTTTTTGTAGAGCCAGATTATACTTATAAGTAATAAAACAATCTTCGAAAACTTTACCTTCACGAGCTATTTTTAAAAGAACAGACCTTTAAGCAACTAATCGCCTTTATTAGAATCATTTTTATAAAAATAAGGGACCTAATTGCGGTTATAAGAACCAGGTTCCCTACGTGACAATGCTATAATAGTTAACATAAAACTCAATAGATGCAACTAGTGGTCATTTTAAAGTTGTGTAGCATATATGCTACACTATGCACTAAAGCGTTAAAATAACAACGCAGCATCCGTAACGCTCAAGATCTGCACAACGCTACAGTCATAATTTCCAGCCATTTCATAACAAAACACAAACACACATGCTTTTACAAATCTAAAGGTAGATAAAAATCACATATAAAGTTTTCCGAAAGCTGCATATGAATGGTTAAATTCCGAAGAAATAACAAGACGAAAGCACTTACTACATCTATGAAAACATCCCCAATCTTCTGCTTCGTGTCCCAGTAGCCAACTCTGCTTCTCAGGGTTTCAAGAAAGGTTTCGTGGAACTTGAGTATCTCTGGCACTTGGCAAAAGATCTGGTCCACTTGGGAGCCTTCGATTTCAGCAGAATGTTCACTGCCCTTCAGCGGAACCATGTATTTCTAAATCAGAATGGTAGGATATAGTAGACATATTTTTATGGAGAAAATGCGCGATGCGTTTCGAAAATAATAATTTCTGTGTCTAGGTTTCTAAACAAAAAATATAGAATATTTGTGAACGAATCGAATTTCAAAAGTATTTTGAGTTTTAAAAATAAAACTGAATATTTTGGGGAATATTTTATTCTAAGAGCGATTGCTATATATTATATTTTTAGTATATATTTTTATTCAGACTTCATTTTTCTTTCAAATACTTTCTGTGACAGCCAAGGTTGAACACATAGAGATAGTATCAAATATTAGTATGTTGAATAAAATAAATTGCACTGTAACTTTGTATATTTACTTCTTTAAAAATGTGTATTAACCTTTTGCACTCGTAATTATGCTTTAGAAAGTTAGCAAATAACTCGGAATTTTTTTTCACGTTCGATCAAGATGAATTTTTTTTGATGGAAATGTGTTCCAATTTAACTAGAAGGTTTACCATCCTTAAATCAAAAATTAAAAAATATAACCCCTGAATACACCCCCTTAACCTAGGATGGAAATGCAGCCACATAATATTTTATTTTTCAACGTGTCAAAATAATTTATTGAAACTACTAAGAATATTTAAGTATATTACACTATACCGCATTAAAAATCTAAGAAATGTAATAATATAAACAAACTATATAAACAATATTTAGGGGCGGAACGTAATGCCCGCTCCTCCACCATAGCAAATCAACTTAGAAATACTTCGAACAGAAATGTTTTGTTAAGTTATCACAGTTTGCCCAAAGAATTTCTGTTTTCTACAACTAGTAAGAAGTAAGTAACTGTAACAAACTAACTAAAAGACAATTAAAACAACAAAGAAACTACAAACAAGAAACAAAATAAAAAGCACAACATAAAGAAACAATTACATTTATAATTCTGTGTTTTTCCTATTCCTATTTCTATGGACACATATGAACGCAACGGTACAGATGCGATGTCCCATGTACGGGCGCGATGGTAAAACGAGTGATGTCCCCCATACGGGGACATACGAGTGAAAAGGGTTAATATATAAATTTTTATATAACGTAATATATCGTATTCTATATCGTTAATATAACGTAGTATAGATATTTTTAATTAATTTCATTTACACAAAATATATTTATAACCTAAACTCTTATAATATAATGATAATCGCACTTTAGCTTTAAAAATAGGGTTTCTTTCATTGTGTAAACGATTTTTGTACGTTGGATTAAAAATAATCAAATACAATTATTTATACTTATTTTTAATGTAACAATATATTTAATTTGAAATGTAACAAATAGTATCTGGTAAATCGGACTATTTCATAACGTTAGAGGGTAACAACCTTTAATGATTTTCGAGACTAATGACGTTACGTAATCAAATTATAAAGAAAAACAAATTTGCTGCTCGTCAATTAGAATAATGAAAAAACTTCATGCAACCTATTTAAGAAAATAATAATAACTAATTCATTCGGTATAGTATTTATTTCTAAATATTTTTTTATTAAACAAAATAAGAAATAATGCTGGTTTTTATCCAGTAATGATGCTTACTTATGTCGTTTAAAATAACAAAGTTAGAGAAATAAATAATTATCATTTTAATATATAAAGGTAAAACAAATAAATAAAGTGAAATTAAATCGATTTATTGCTGAATAACATTTTAAAGAATATTTAGTAAATTATTAAAATATTTATCAGATATTTTTTTTAATATGATAGGTTCAATTTTTTTTCTTTCCTATTTAAAAGTTATTCACATATTAAAAATTATTAATATTTCTTGCATCTCGTAATTGTGACATTATTTTCTTAAATATAAATTAGAAATTCTTAAATATAATTGAAAATAAACCTTTTCCGGAAATTTTATTGCTATACATTAAATACTTGACTGTATCTGACTTCAAGAAATGCTGACTTAAAATAAACTTAATTTTATTCTACAATAATCTAAGAACATATAGAAAGCGTTCCACATTTAAATTACTAAGTTTTCTGTATTAAAAGCATCTTTAAAATCCAAACAGTAGTTCTCACACTATTGGCGAACAAACAGACAAACGTTTAGAAAATGTTGCTCTGGATTCCATTCAATTCAAACAATGTCATTGATGCAGAAGTTTCGGAATCTATTTCATGTACAAACACAACCCATTTTGTATAAATGTTGATAGAATAATGAAAATATCATTTTCAAAAGAAAATGTCAAACTTCCATTGTTTTTATAAGTTTAAGGTTCGTTTTCGAGTCCAAGACAATAGCATGGTTTAAATAATTGGTCTCCTTAGGGGCTATTGCGTCTCTTAACAAGAAACTTCATAACGGATTACACAGAGAAGACACCTGTCGCAAATAGTGATGCGGATTAGGATTTTCTTTGTTTACAAAATACTTATTTAGGACGATAGATTTTAAACAAAATTTAAAGAAAATAAAATAGGTTCTTTTCTTCTTCTTTTCATAAAAGTTTTTGAACATTTGTGTTTAGGTATTTTGTTATTTTATTCAGTATCATTCACAGTGTATTTTTTGAAATTAAAAAAAAAATTTGAAGATGAAATGCATATTCTTGTTTCTATGAATCCCCTTTTTGGCAAAGATAATTAAAAATATTTTACGTAATATCGCTGCCTCACAGCACAAATGTGCTTAGGGCGTTTATCTCATGAATTGGAGATCGAGCGCAAATTTGAATTCCTTACATTTCAATGTCTATAGGACCTATGTGATATGCTATGTGAAAAATAATGATTTTAATTGACGGAAACTCCTGACGATTGTTGTTTTCGGTTCATTAAAATAATTCTACAAAATTGCAAATAATCATCCTGAAATATTAATGATTTTTCAATTACCACAACTGTGCATTATGGTATAGATATAATTCACTGCTCTGACATTTGTAACAACTCCCAATTGAGATTTTGAAACGAAATAAAAATAATAAAAATTGGTGAATTCTAGATATTAGTATATTATAATCATTATGAAAAGTTTATGTATGGGTTATGGCTGTTAGATGCTTGAGATGTAATTAATTTAACATATACCACAAATAACATTCATACTCTGATTGATAACTGTCATCCAAATATACACGGATGTCCCCAGAAAATATAATCTAATGTATTTTCAACTTTATATATTCGTTCAGTGCCAGTGTCGTATCGTAAATAAATATATTTGGGTTTTTTAGGCTATTGTCGATATCTTACTAAAGTCCTTCAATGTACATATTCTTACGCTACTCTTCGTAGCATATATCGGACTTGAAATATTTATATCATATATAACATTAGAATTGTTTCAGATATAGAAATAGAACAATATGTATTGAAAATACTTTTAGAAGCTATGCACTTTTCTTGAAAATAGCTTTAGATATTTTTTATATTCACCATACTGCTGGTCCGCTAAAAGTTGAAAAAATAATTGCAGGATCCTATTTTATGACGTTTTTAAACTGAGTGTTACTTTGTAAACCAATCGAGATCTCTAACAAAACTTATACTTTCAACAACTTCAATTTTAACGAGTCTGGCTGGTATTTTGATCGCAAACGGCTCATGTGCTGCTATCTCTTGAAGCAAAAAATAAATTAATGTCACAATACTCTTTACACCTGAATAACCACAAAAAACAAACAACATTATAAAAAAGTAATTAAGCCCAGTACCACTGGACAACAACTCATTAAAATTCAATGCGTATTTACAACATTCGAAAAGCAAACCTCATCTCCATTTCATTACCTAAAAGAATGTCATTAGATATCTCAAAAAGATAAATAAAACAAAAACGGTATCTTAATTAAAAAAACAACTCCATTTCAAGTTCCACAATTTTAATTCCTTTGTTTGTAGTCGAGTTCGGTTAGAAGAAGCCCACATTATAAATGCCCCGATAAACATCGAAACCCGTAATTTACATCTGAATTTCGTCACCCTACATTTACGCAATCCATGTCTAACCTAATTTCCCAACGCTCAGCAAATACTAAGTCCCGTAGTTTGTGATTGTTAAGGGCAGGAAACCCCCGTTCGTGAACCTTCAAGGCCACTTCTGCTTAACTTAATTTTGATTCCTGGTCTTTGACTATGGGGTGTCGGACGAACATTGACTTTAATGCCTCGCGACGCATTGTTTGTTCATAGGCGGGAGTTTAGCGGAGCGACCTTGAAAACACGACATGGAATGGATAATGGCTGAAGAGGGAGGAATCCGGACGGATTTGTGATGTCAGCTTTTCGGAAAGGATAAAGAATGCTGAAGTTATTTGACACTAATGAGGTATAATTTATCTGTATATTAGGTTTGTTGTTATATGTGATGTCATTTAATGGCATGTTTGCAAAGGGATTTGGATACTTATATTCAAAGATATGTTAGATAAGTTATTTATTGTTATTTAAATACCTCATAGATCCTCACATATAATTAATATATTTTCATTAAATTACCATATTTTAAAATTTCTTTAACTACCATGCCCTTTTTTATAATTTAATTGCGTCGTAATAACATTCCTTCTTGTTTAAAATGTATCTTTTTGCCATCCCACATATCTTATCTATCAGATTCATGTTTCTTTCTTTATTGAAATAGAGTTCTCATAACTTTTCGCTGACGACTACAATCCCAGTCTCTATTTAGTCATTACAACGACCTACGCGAATTTGTTGCGTAAATTTCACACAGGAGCACTTAAGTGGTAATTTTGAGTGCCAACATATGAAAAATCCGTATGTCAAACCATTTTATATTAGTTAGATGACTTCCCGGACTCATTCTGATTGATAATCCCTAACCATCCCTGGTCTTGAATAGGAAAACTCCCTACGAGAGGAACTGTCATTCGTAATGTAAACCTGAAGCTATAACCAACTTATCTCGGCCTTGAAACAAATCTTTTGAATCTATACCTTTTCAGCTCTTATAACTGTACATTTACACCTGACCCACTCTAAAAATCATGACGACAGTCCCTAACTATAGAAAATTCATATATACATAAAAAAATGTTCTATGTCGAATAAAAAAAATTGTGAAATGGATAGAACAATTATAGTTCAACCACATCTGCCTGGCTAATTCATTCAGAATCTCGAAAGATACAACACAACGATAACAACAATAAAAAAATTAAAGTAATATACCCTTTAAACCAAATAAAGTTTTAATATTTTTAAAAATTTACTAATGCAAGCGATAAAAAATTACGATGTACAATAAATGTGTTTTTACCCGAAATATGTAAACAAAACGCAGAAAAAAATTCATATTTTAAAAAGGGCCTTCTATAGTTCGCCAGTGGATAAAGGCGTTCAGCTAGTAATCAGAGGATTGCTGGTTCGAATCCGTGCGATGGACTTGGCAAAGAAAAGTAAAAAAGTAGTGATTTTTCGATCGGAGGGTTGCCAGCTTTGCTAAAAAAAATACTAGGAAGTCGTCCAGAACATCCAACAAATTATACTGGCGTGTATACGGGACTGGTGCACGGTAAATCTGTATAGGGTCAAATGTCCTGACACCTATTGAGGTTGCGTCAGGTGCCAGCTCAGGTGTTGTGCTCGTCATCTGACCACGATTCAAAAATACGAAGCATTGTTACCGTGTCTTTCCTTCGAGATAGGCCCCAAAACGTTGCAAATAGTCCACAGTGCAGCTTTAGTGCGATGTTATTTAATCAAACAAAACTAATATGTAGTTCACTGGTACTCAAACTGGTAATAACGAAATTTGCATCCTCCTATAAAATTTACAATTAATTGTATTGATTACTTGTCTACTTTATAGTTTAACGGTTAATTTTATATTTAATTGCCTATTATATT
The DNA here is from genome assembly GCA_963932185.1 of Troglohyphantes excavatus. NCBI lineage: Eukaryota > Metazoa > Arthropoda > Arachnida > Araneae > Linyphiidae > Troglohyphantes > Troglohyphantes excavatus. Next base: position 22,399,558 of record OZ010675.1, on the reverse strand, counting down.
AAATTTTCACTTTATCATTGCAATTATTTTTAATGTAATTAAAAAAAATCAAGAGCCAGATTTTTTTCAGTTTACTTTCCGAAATTGTGCATGATTTTTTTTTTTTTTTTTTTTTTTTTTTTTTTGTAATTTCTCAATCTACTACTGAAAACTATTTTATTACTCTATCAATTAATCATTCCGACTGAAGTAATGTAATCTGCTTTATTTTAAATAAAGTTTTCAATTGTACTGTTTGTACTTGCATACTAGTTGTGTAAAGCTATAATACAAAATAATAAAAAATTGCCTAGCTCAAAAACCTTTAAACAATGCTATATTAGTTTATACATATATGTTATATTACTTCATACATTTAATACTATAGAAAAATATTACTTATTATTTTTAATTATCCTTTGCGATAAAATAGATATATAGAAAGAATTTCATTTAAAGGCAAACATAAATGTGTATAACACATTAAACAATGACCTACATTTAAAAAACTATTCTAAGTTAGAAGTGCGAACATTTAAATTCGTTTTGCAGTTAATGGTTCTAATCTAGTTTAATGATGCTAAGTCGAATATATTGAATACACTGTGAAAGTACTTTAAACAATGTATAAAACTCTTTGCATGTTATTAGTAAAACAATATTTTTATTCCTTAGAATTTAGTCCTCTTATTTTGTTCTCAAAAGAAAAACATTGCCTTATATTTTGTTTGTGTGTGTTTTTAAAGTTTTGAGCTCTTACAAATTTAATAATAATACCTGAATTTGATGTAATATAAATTATTTAGAGATGATTTTAAATGTTGAAATGCATATTGAAATGCAAAAAGAATATGATAAATTGTCATTTTGAATAATATTTTTTTCTACTATTAATATATTAATTCACTAAATAAAATTTAAGAGATAAAAAGTAATTTGATAATTTATTTTAATTTCAAATAAATGTCATCGAAGTTAACGCAAATTGTTGAACAAATTTTTTTTAAACACAATTATTTTGTTAAGCTTTCTCATTTCAGTTTAATGACCATTTTATTTCACATACAAGCGTTTAAAAACGTGTCGTTAGATAAAAAGATTAAACGGTTATTTGTTTAACGATTTGTCGACATGTAAGCAATGTAAATTATAGCAATTTTTAAACATAAAAGGGGCTATGAACAAAGAATAACAAATCTAATTAAATTAATTTGTAATTTAAAAAAAAATATGTCTCGTTTATTTAACTAAGTTAAACTAAATAAAACAAAAATTGCTAAGTGGTAATATACATGTGTTTTAAAATTTAACAATATTATGGGTTTAATATGTTTCTTTTATTAAGTTTTTTTTTATTATTCTTTCGGCATTGTCAGTGATTAACGGGATAACCTAAACTGGATTTCTTACTTTAATCTATATAATTTTCAATAAATCATATTATTTGTGTTATATAAGCTTATCCATATTTTTAATGCTATTACAACACTTATTATTTACTAACTACAAAGAGATAAAAAAGGGAAATAATAAATAATTCGCTTGTTTTCTTTCTTAAATCTCAAATATGATGTACACAGATTTAATACATAATTAAATACCATTAAGTATCGTAAGCTTAAATAGATAATTTAGAAAATATGGTAAAATATACATTAAATTTAAATTTAAACGAAAGCTTTTACCGTTTTCACTGAACTAAAAGAATTATGTTTTATATGATTGCATCTAATTGGTGAAAATATTCGATTACGTGATAATATTTCTTAAAGACAAATTGAGATCAATTTAAATTTTATAATAGGCACAAAACTACAATGAGATTATTAGAGAGAGAAAAATATTTTTCACGATTTAAAATACATTTAGCTCGAATAATTTATACATTATGTAATACACATTAATTTCAAAGTATACATTAATTCAAAAGTATTCATATATTTAAAAGCATTATGCAATATTCGCAAACATTACTTGTAGGATATTTTTAAAAATAAATAATTAAGAATATATTTGATTTATGACATATAAAACAAGCTATTATAAATTACATATTCCATGCTTTCTTTTAACAAAAGTAATGAAAAAATGGAATTAAATTATAGGGATTTATTTAAAGACAAGTGTTTACAAAATTAGATAGATAAATTGTGTATTTTGGCATGTGATAAAGCGGTGAATAATCTGCTTAGAAAATAATGCTACATTGGATCTATAAATGAATTGATTAGTATTACACTTGGGAATGTATTAAACTAGAACATAGATACTTCGAACACCTCCACTTAAGCCTAATCGAAGCTTTAAAAGAGTACCTTCTAAAATTAGCATAAGGTATTTAGAAGATTGGAAAGTTTTATTTTTTCTGAGAATGAAAATGTATCTAAATAAAGAATGTAGTATTCTCTAAGGAGATTTACATGTAAGGCACTTACATTTCAAGATCCCTTAGGCATTGAATCTAATTTGGTTAACTGAAAGTTTGCTAGTAAAAACTTTTGTAATACAAACAATGGATTTTCTTTTACACAAAGAATTTTATCCAGTATATTAGATTGCCTTGCCGTATTGCTTGTGTTACATCATTATGTCTTTATTTATTATAAAATAATAAAATATTTTCTGAAAAGTTTTATTATATTTTGTTTCTTGTCAGAAACTGTTGGTAAATTATCAATGTATGAATGTGCAACAACATATAATAAACCATTCTATTGGCTATGCTTTAATTACTATGTGTGTCGCTTCTAAAGCAAAGCGTTTTGTTTAAAATTTAAGCTTTAAATGTGGGCTGGGACAACATATGTCCAGTGCCGTTACACAAAAGAAAGTATCTTGTGGGGGGGAGGGGGGGCTGAAACAAGAAATTTCCCAACTTAACGATTCGAAATTCTCAACTCAACTATTCGAAATTCCCAACTCAACAGTGCTGAAAATTCCCAGTTCCAACTTATCGATTTTTCTCCTTTTTTTATATATATTTTAGGTAATATTAAACAGTTCTCTCAGATGCATTGATTTGTTGCACCCATATTCCAATGCAGTGTCCGTTCTGAGATCTAATTTAAATGTGGGCAATTTCTAATCTTACGTAGCTTTCATTTGTTAATAATATTAATTTTCTTCAGGCATAAATTTTCCCAACTCGGATTCCAAATAACTGAAAAGAAATTAATAATAAGGTTAATAATAATTTATTTTTTAAATTACGATTTCAAATTTGCACTTAGTTTCCTTTTGCAGAATAGGTCTAACAGGATATTAATTATTAAACTAAATTGTTATTAATAACTTTAACTAAAATTATTAATTTAAAACTAACAAAATTTACTTAATTACATTTACAAAATTAGTTATATTACAAAATTATTTTTACAAAATTAACCTTAGCACTACAATATTTCAATACCGTGAATAGAGTTATATATATATTATTTTCCCTTTGTGTTATTTGCGATCACGTTCAATCCCCACAAAATTAACCCTCGTCAATACAATACAAACAGTAATGACAGTTCATTTGTTCGGCATAACAGAAAAAGAAGATATCAAATTACCACAAACGTCACTCTTTCACAAAATAACTGTTATTCATTAGTATTCTTTACATGACTCGCATCTCACCCTTCTTTATCATCGTTATCGGATTAAAAGGAGACAGCTGAATTAACTAGTAGTTATTTCAATATGAGCGAAGAATTACCTGAGAATGTGCTATTGACTGTGTAAGATTGAAAGACAGAAAAGAAACGTGATTAAAGTATTTGGTCTAACTTGAAAGGAATTCGAGTAGTTCATTTTTTATAGATAACTTTAATTAAAATATTGAGTTGGCACAGTTCCCACTATACCGCTTTCAGTTTGGTTCGTTAATACTTTGTATGCGATCGTGTTGGTCCTGCTGCTTCGTCCGTCTTTGGTAAGCTCTAGATTTCTACGCACTTGTCGTATGTTTAGACTCATTGGTACCATTTTATTTGTCTTGAAATGCTCTTCCAAATGTTTAAGTTTCCTATGCCGAATTGAATTGAATAGGTGAGATTTTAAAAAAATAAAAGAATTTTCTTTTTGTTCAAAATAAACTGAAATAGTCAATTTGTTCTCCTTACGTAGCTGGATAAGGATTCAATTGTTGTTTATATGCGCCTGTAGAACGTTGAAGTGACAAGTGAATTTTAAAAGAAAACCCCTTTCTACGAATCTTTCCTTTCTTCAACTGAGCTATGAAGACAGTTGTGCCGATATTGAAGTCCTGGCGTTGAATGTGTATTTTGAACAAAGTGTTTTATTCGCGAAAACTGTGGTATTAATTTTTTTGTGTACATAACTTAAGAAATCAAAAAGCAATGTTCCACACATATCACGAAGGCGTCGCAAAAATAGGTCCTGACGAAGTGTGTCAATGCTGAATAATTATATTTCTCCTGAAGTTTAAAAAGTTATACGTTTTTAGCGATGCTTGTACATGGCAAAAACGAAATTATACCCTAATAAGATGGCTTCTGAGCCTAACTACACCACACTGGTTTAATGTGCTAAATGTCTACCTTCTAGTCCGGGACCACAGCTTACTTCCGTTGGACCGTGATTGAAATGGAGTAAGTAATATAGTTATTAGACGCTTTTATTGAATTTATTCCTTTGTCCAATATGATGAGGAGCAAAAAATATGGCTTTTATTTAAAGTACACTCATTCGGAAAATATTAAATCAAATATTTCAAAAATTGGTGACCTACTCTTTTTAAGAAGACTGTTAAAAATAGGTACTCAAAACTCAGTAAAATGTACTCATTTTTGATTACATTCGACGCTTATCATAACTCCGAATACATAAGTTTCATTTTTTGAAAAAGACACGAGTACAATGAGTAAAATTAATAAAAACAGTATGTGTTTGTCTCCATGGGACGTCTTCGCAAATCACTTTCAATAAATATGAACAATTACAACCAAGAATTACTGGGAATCGAACCCACATCCTCAGGGATCGCAGCCCAATGACTTATCCGATACCAGGTAATCATAAAGAACTTATCAACAGAAAAAGGTGTGCCAAAAGAATAGGAAATAAAAAAAAATTGAGTTATAATAACTTAGTTTCCATTTAAGCAATCTACATTAAATAATCTGAAAAACAATCTTCTGAATAACTATTTTAAGTTTGCCATGCCGCTTTGTTAAGATGGTGTGAACAGAAGCTGATATTAAATCACACTGCTCATTTTTGAGAAAGCACTATTACTTAAATTTGACTATGCCATCACTCATTTACGATAAAATTGTACTCAAAGAAAAATAAGTAGGTTCAGGTATTCATTTTTAAATACATTTTTTTTTTACAGTGAAGACTGCAAAGATCTTAACTCCTGGGTATAATGAACAATTTACGATTAATTCCTACTTTCTAAGCAAAAGAAGAGAGATGATACATCACCGCAAGAGAGTTCATTAACGGCGTAACAACAAAAACTTTCAAACTTCTTAAGAGAGAAAATATTATATTTCCCTCTCAAAGATCTTACAATGGCACAGTTTATGTCAAGAAAAAGAATTGTGAAGATGTTTCGAGTGTTATTCATTAGGTTTTTTATGAGCGTATATAATTTTATAACAATTTTAATCTGGCCATCTTCAAATGCCACGGAGGAAGACGGCAGTGAATAAGCGAGACAAAAGAGCTGTTAGCTAACATGGCTTGATTTTGGGGGAAAAATAGCAAAACTTTTTATAGCAGTTATTGTACATCTTTTTAAAAACTGATAAAGATATTAGTTTAAGTAGCAAAAACAAAATATATATTAAACGGGGCCATTTTTTACTGTAAATTGAATTGTTTTACTATCTAAACCTTATTTAGATTAAAAAGAACAATGTCATTCAAATTTGAATGCACTCATATTTCAAAATGATAATATTATTAAAGATTTAATGCCACATACTGTATGCTCAAATTTTTCTTTAACTATGAATAATTCGAAGTTTTATATTTAACTGGTAGTTAAGACTGAAAATGGTTTTTTCCGTTTTTTCTTAAAGCTACTCTAAGGTAGGGATGTGAAAAAAAAGAACACCCTGTTCTTTTTCACCTGTTTTTTAAAAAGAACAGGAACAGCATGTTCTTAAATTTTAAGAAACCCTGTTCTTTTTCTGATTTGTTCTTTTCGGATATATTTTTTCTTAACTTATGATGTCCCTCTAACAGACAATGCTTTCGGTGTTTTAAATAATATTAAGAGGTCACGCTAATTTTTTAATGATAATCTAGTTTTAACATTTAATAAAACTCATGTTTATTGCTCGGTCTCAATAATTATTATCGATTGAACACTTTTATTGCAATATCTGAAATTATTTTAAAACTTAGTTTATTTAATACTTATACAGGACGATTGGGTTGCTTAATAGTTGCGTTTGTGAAATATATGTAATAAAAGTTGTATAAAATGCATCAAAGAATATTTTAATGCGACAACCGAAAAAAATCAGCATTAAAAAAAAAGCTTAAATAATTTATTGCCAAAAATATTTAGTTGCAGTATTATATGTATATTTTGGTGTGAAAAGCCAGAGTTGCTATGTTTTGGATATTGCATAGATAATTTTTATTTACATATCATGGTAGGAAATTCAATGTAAAACTTATGTTTCTGAAATATTAATTATGAAAGAAAATTTTCTATTTACAGGGATTTTTAATGTCATGAAAAACAAACTATTAAACCAAATGTTCATTATATTAAAAAACGTTATAACACATATTCTTTGTACGAAATAGTACGAAATAGAATTTTCCTAAGCTATCCTAATATATATTTTTTTATTAAAGAAAAAAATTATATAAATAAAAAAGCCTAAAATCTATTATAATTTAAAAATTATTTTTTTATTTTTAGCACAAAATAAAGAGATATTACGTTTTGAATATATTTTAAATTGTATAAAATGACATTTCTTTGACAAAAAAATATTATTAGAGTAAATATAGCTTTTAATCATTTGTAATGAAACAAATAAAAAATGTAATTAAAATTTGAAAATTTTAGTTTTTATGAATATGCGTGTCACTCCTACAAAATTAATGATAAACAAATATTCATATAAGCCAATTTTCTTTATTATAATGTGTTCAAGTTATAAAATTTCGTTATTATAATGTGTCAAGCCACTTTCCACTCCTATAACACATCCTTGGCATTCCCGGGTCCGAATGCGAACTTCACCGCGGGGACCCTTTAAAGTATAAACATAATGCAAACTTTCAACAGAAATTTAAATTTTGATGAATAATAAATTTGCAGAAGGAAATCATAATGGATTAATTTATTTATTATGTCCTTTCTCTTAGGGTAAAAAAAATAATAATTTTCTGGACGCCAGATAACTTATAATCAGCGAGAGAATATTTTCTCTAAATAAATAAAAACAAATAAAAAAAACAATGTAATTGCAGTTAAGGAATTCATTTAATTCCATTATATTTAATTTTATAACTTTTTTCCTAGTCGCGAGGCCTCAATAAAAAGAGTGGCAAAATGTGCGGTAGCACACGTCGCACACCCCTTGAGGCCGCTGTTCCCAGAGCTTTCGTACAGTTCTGCAAGAATATTTTACTCTGATATGCTTTCTACTCAGAATGCAACTAAAAGAACCATCCTGTTCTGTAAATGAACAGGGTGTTCTTTAAGTGAACAGGGTGTTCTTTAAATGAACAGGGTGTTCAGTAAGTGAACAGGGTGTTCTTTAAATGAACAGGGTGTTCAGTAAGTGAACAGGGTGTTCTTTAAATGAACAGGGTGTTCAGTAAGTGAACAGGGTGTTCTTTAAATGAACAGGGTGTTCAGTAAGTGAACAGGGTGTTCAGTAAGTGAACAGTGTGTTCTTTAAATGAACAGGGTGTTCAGTAAGTGAACAGGGTGTTCTTTTTTTGGAACAGGCGTTCTTTTTCGGAATAAAGGTGTTTCTTTTTTGGGACAGCATTTTTCTTTAATTGTTTAATATGTTACTACAAGACATACTTATCTGCTCTATGTTAATTGGCTACTAAACTGCTTGTGTCAGTTACTTTGTGTTGATTTCTTAGGACTTTTTGGGAATTTTGTCAAATAATCTAAAATTGTTTTACATTTTATGTAATTTCATTTCAAAGATCAATTTCCTTATATTAATGGTTAGTCGTATATCTAGATAAAAAATATTATATAATGGAAAAAATTGGAATGGACGATTCAATATTACATATAGGATATTTTGTATAAGAAATTATACATTCTTCGAGTTGTTTTAGAATTATTTTATAAAATTGAATATTTCTGTGTCTGTTATGTATGTGTATTGTTAATTGTCTGTGTTCTAAAAAAAATATGCAAATGATTTTGATCCACATTTTTTTATATACCTTTAACCAAGTTTATTAAAAAAATATAAATTAAAAAAAAATATCTACGCGTAAGAAATGTTCTATTTATACCTTTATATTTTAATTTGTATTTTTAACATGCACTAAATTAAAGAATTAAAGTAAAGGATTTGCAAATTTATAGCACAATTAAGAATATATTAATAACTATTATACTAGATTATTGATCATGCAGTTATAAATATGCCGTGTTTCAAAACTTTATAACTCAATATAATTCTTTAATTTTATTAATTTTTTAATTAACTTTTCACGTGGACATTTTCAATCTTTTGGAGGTATTTTTTGTTAATTTTTACGAATAGTTACAAAGACTTTGGGATGTATAGCAGTTGCGCCGGAACCGGTATGGCAGGTATGGTTGCTGCATACACATTTTCATCCGAAAAATGTGTTGTAAAAATATTCTCCAAAAAATGTTTTCAATTATCAAATAGTAAAAACGTAATTTTTCCCCCTGTCATATTTGCCACTTCGTGATAAGTTTTTGTCACTGGATTCCGTATTAGGGATTTGGATACCAAGATGATTTTTTTTCCGTTACGGAACCTCAAAACACTTTTCACTGACATCTTCGAGTAAAGATGCCGGAATATTTGAGAAGGTAAACTGGGAACGGGAAGGGGAGACGGTGATTAATATTACTAAAAGGGAGGTGGAGATGAGAGGTGTTGATGCGATTGTGTAAATAACACTCTTGTCGGAGTTTTTTTAGAGGGTTTCGGTCTCGGTTCTTTGTCTCACTGATGTGGGTGAAGTTAGAAAAGGAATGCAATCTGTTGGGATTTAGAGAGTCGGTGCCAATTCATTTTCAGCTGACCTGCAGATAAGACGCATTTTCTCTGTTCCTTACTTGCTGATCTGTAGACTATGCGATATGATCATTCAAAAGTAGTTACTTTATTTTAAAATTAAATAGGAATACCATGTTAATTTTAAACTCGGATTTCAATATAATCTTGAACATAGATAAAAGGTCTTCACCTGTATGAAACTATTTTAACGTAACCGATTCCATTAAATCTAGAGCAGTATGTACTATAAGTATAATCGTTCTTGTAAAAAACTTATATATTAATGGTTCGGATATTTGGGTGAAACAGCTAAGTATTTTCTGTTGTTTTGTATATTTGTACTTCAATGGTGTATAGAAATATTAATGTATTACGTTATTTATCGTTCTTGAAAGCGATGAATGTAAATTTTTATTACTATAACTTTTATCATATCGTGAACATTGGAGATACTCAGAAGTTTCTTGAAATGAGTTTTCCTTTCGGATTTCATTTTTTGAAATCTTAACAAATGAATGGCTATTAAAATATTATTTTAATTTGACCTTCATTTCCTTTCCATCTAGCAAGCAAATTATTACAAATTTGCAATGCTTATTTATTTAGGAATAAAATGTATTATATTAATATGTAAATATATGAAAAATGCTTGCATCCTAGAGATCCCTTCAAGGAACTTATACTTTTCTTTACGATTTATACATATTTACTGCTCTAAATTATTAGAATTGATTGTTATTAAAACTAAGAATTTGCTATATTAAAACTTTTATCACCATTACATCTGATTTTGAAAGATAGCTTTAACATTTTTCTGTTTTTCCTGTCATATTCTGTTTTTTTCTGTAAAATTTTTGTAATGAATTAATTTCTGAAATGTCGATATAAATTTAAACTAATTATTAATAGTTTTCTTACTTTGAAAATTATAGATCCTTTGTTTATTCTTAATTATTTACTATAAAAAATAAAATTAATCGGTATTTGTTAATTTTTATGGTTTTAAGTTTAAAAATACCACACAAAAAAATTCTAAAAAAAGAACAGTTTTCTGAAAAGAACAGGTTAAAGAACAGTTCTTTAAAAAAGAACAGGAACAGGGAACAGCTGTTCTTTAAAAAGAACATACATTTCACATCCCTACTCTAAGGGGAACATTTTCCTTTTTAATCTCATCCATTCAATTAGGGGTGATATTTTGGCTTCGTAGTGAAATCTTCGACAACTTGTTAACTTCTACTACACACAATTTTAACACTAACAGTTTAAACCTGCGAAAAGTCAAACGGAAGTTTACAACTCGTCGTTATCTTCAATTTAAGTACTCACTCGCCAGGATCCGTTCATTAGACCTGCAGTTATAGTGGTTAAACCGGCTAGAGTATGCTCGAAATACGATTGATCCCTACGCGGTACAAATATCGAATGGGGTTGGATTAATGGCCGAATGGAAGGTCATTTATCCTAAACAGTAAAACCTTAGTATTCAGGAATTTAACTAAAAATAATACTTTATTTATACTTAACTTTATAATTACTAGTAGGAACTAAAAACTGTTCTTCTTTTAAAAGAAATTCTAATTTTTTTTTTAAATAAACCTAGTAGAATTTTTTTTTAAATCACCCCATGTTATTGAAATACATCAAGATTTACTAGCCCTATTGCACTTATTTTCGAATATCAAAATTCTATGCGATAAATGTCAACAGCATTCATTCTAAAAAGATAGCTGAGAGATACATGAATGAAGATAACATCCAACTATTTTTATGTGCTTTTTCAAAGGAAGGTTATTTTATTCATACCTTTTGCAACATGTTTTAAAAATATTTAGATTTATTTTGAATGAATCTTATTCATGGTTGTTTTGGCACTTGGTTTTACAAGGTACGATTTGTAATTTTGACATTTTTTATTTTATATTTTTCCGAATATTATTATTATATTTTTTTTAATATATATGCCAGCAATATTAATTACGATTTCGATTAACTTTATTAACATTTTACGAATTTAAATCTTTGAATTGAACTAAAAGTATTTACTATGCAGAGGAAATTTCTTTATGTATCATATTTAAATTTTCATATACGAGCATTGCTTGGTTTTGAAAGGAAACATTTTCCTGCCTGTTCTTCAGCAGCCGTAATATAGCATCAAATATGACTTCTGCATTGTAAAAAAAATTACTTAAATTGAGTACCTGAACCTATCTGTTTTTCTTTGAGTCGAATTATATCGTAAATGAGCGATAACGTACTCAAATTTAAGTAATCGTACTTTCTCAAAAAACATTTTGGGTACATTCGATGCCTATCATTGCTCCGAACACATACATTTCAATTTTGAAATAGACATGTACTCAAAAATGAGTCCAATGTCTTAAAAGAGTGGATGGTTGCCTATTTATGCTGCCTTCATAAATCAATCGATATAAGATAATGTGTATAACCATCTTCTGAACAACTATTTTAAATTCGTCAGGTCGATTTGTTAAGATGGCTTGAACAGAAGCTGAGATTAGAAATATTGAATCCCATTGCTCATTTTTGAGAAAATACGATTGCTTAAATTTGAGTACGTCATCGCTCATCTACAATGCAATTGTACTCAAAGAAAAACGAGCAAGTTCAGGTACTCCTTTTTAAGCTCCTTATTTTTACAGTAAAAATTTCACACTCATTGGTAATTTATTTTCTATCTTACGAGACCAAATTTATGTCAATTGTGCTCGTAGCCACGAAACGGGTGGGGATGGAATCCTTCTAACAGCTTTCCATCGAGCTTCTTTACTGATACCCTATGTACCTGAATTTAAATTAGTTTCACGTCAAAGCCTCTGAATTAATATTTAATACAAATACAAATTTCGACGACCAACCTCAAGGGTTAACTATGTTGGAGAAGTATTGTACCTCCTGGCAATTCCCTATTGGCGATCCGGTTGTTTCCGAAAATTAATTACTCCAGCAAAGTTTAAAATATTCATTGGAAAGTTGATCCATTTGTTTATTGCCTTATTTTAAAAATAAGGCTGTCTCCCATTCAGAATAGAATTGCGAATTGCGTAATTTTAACTCATGACAGTTTTAGGCTCAGGTCTTCTTTATACAAAGCATACAAATATTAAATACAACGCATGTTATTTTTTCCCTAACTCCAATGTTGAGTGCACCTAAACCCCTTTTGCTAGGTAATGGCTCCTGTAATTTCCGCTTCTGGTGTATAGAGAAGAGAAGAAGGAAGAGAAGATAAATCTATCGAGATTTCGGACACGATCATTATCCGGAAAAGGCATTCTGTTCTCGTTTCTGCGCCATCAAGATAACCAATATTAAGAACAACAATCACGTGATAGGTTAGAGCCAATAGATTGGAGGTGAGACTACATGAAGCGATTTTCCAGATGATTGTTCAATCAGAAATTGAACAATCTGTGTCAGTTTTTGAATTCCGATAGATAAAAAATAATTTTTTAAACATATATTTAAGAACTACTACTTAAGAATTAGCCTTATTTCAACGCAAGTGTATTAAAATGTAAAGGGTTCGTGGAAAAAAAGATGGTGGTTCATTTGGAATGATGTCTTGCAATCAGTACTTATTGTAACTTTTTTTTAAAGAACTATATAATCTTTTTTTATTTTACAGCTATGTACAATGAAAGTACAGCTCTGTACCTTATGTATTAAGTAATGATATATTTAGTTTAGCCGCACGAGGAATAGTGTCTGAAAAACGATCAGTGGTTCCTTTTTTTTTATCCGGCTGTACCTGGTGTTAGGCTTCCATATATAGGTTTCAGCAAACAGTAAAGAAACCCTTAATAGTTCTTTCCTACATTCAACTAAATATATTCACTTTAAATAATTTGTCTTTACAATGTATTTAAATATGGCTTAAATGAAGATTTTAGTAATATTTCCGTAAAATTTTTAGTTTCTGTTTTATATAATTAAAAATCTAATAGATATTTAAACGGAATAAAGACATTTTTTAATGCATTAGAAAAAGTATACATAAGGAAATAAATAAGGAAATCAAGGAAAGTATTTTCTCCGTCAATTAAAACACCTGATACTTTCTATTTAATCCAATAAACAATTAATTTTAAAAAAATAAAACACATTTTTCTAATATTATAATTTACATAATCATTGATATCTCAGCAAAGTGTTTACAATTCATATCAAAGACGTAATTGAAAATATTTTTTTATATTTTATTTGAATATTTAAAAACAAACGTTGAAAAGGGAATTCTTTTAATACACGAGTGGTTTTAAAAGAAATTTTCACAGGAAATAAAAAAAATACCGGGTAATTAAAAAGTTTCTTATAAGTTAGTATTATTTAATACATTAATCCTCTGATGTAACATTCCAAAATACAAATATTTTAATACTTCATTGGAAAAAGTTGTTTCTCAAAAATATTTATTAATTAAAGAATATGGTATTTTAATAAAACATTTTCATAAAGCAAGAAAACATTTACACGATCCACCATTTTTTTAAAAGGTTATCAGACAGAAAAAACACAAAGTTAATGCATTCCTTTAAAATACATTTTAATTAAAAGATTATTTTCAAAATCCTAACTAAAAAATGAAATATTTTTCAAATATTTTTTATCGAAATAACATATTACTTTTAAATTGATTTTTCAATTTTGTACTATTTTATATTGCAATTCAATAATAAAATGTATGATGCAGCCAAATACAAAGATAAAAAAAATAATAAAACACTAGGCTTTATTGTTACGTATACCCCCTCCCCCCAAAAATGTATTAGGTTTTTGAAAAATCATTTAAATAAGAATAGAAAATATAAATTCAGTACTTGATTGGATCGTTTATTTTTTTCAGTTACAGATGACAAGGACAACACCTGAGCTGGAACCCGACGCAACCTCAATAGGCGTCAGGACTTTGGACGACCCCGATCAGATTTATCGTGCACCAGTCCCGTATACACGCCGTTAATTTGTGTCGATGTTCTGGACGACATTCTAGTATTTTTGGCAACCCTCCGATCGCAATATCAATACTTTTTAACAGACGTATAACCGATGTAATTGAAACTCTCTTACCGAAATACAACGTTACATTTTTGTTATTTTCTGGCTGCTCAAAGTGTTAATTTGAATTTTTTTTTTTTTTAGTATTTTTTAAATTTACTAATCCCATTCTGATAATTGGATAATTCACGAAAAAAAGTTATGTCTTAGTAAAAGAAAAACGAAGTTTTCTAAAGTATGTAATGTAATTTCATGACTATTTAAAACAATATCATTCACCGATAATAAATGTTTAAAATATGGATTTAGCTTATTTATATTTTTCCGACAAAACAATCCGGATTCGAGTAATTGGGGGCCCACTTTGTTTGATTCGGATAACTGGAATTCGGATAATTGGAGTTCTAGTGTTGAAGTTAAAATTTAGTAATTTTACTGTCTGCCCGGATTGTTAATTTGAACATTTCTATTCCCATGAGATAAACTTTAGACATTCAAGTCCCACGAGTTACTTCAATTTTATTTCCTACTGGCCTTCTCCATGGGTCTCTGCCTCTATGATATTCCTCAAATAGTCAAATGTGAATGCATTGTCCTCTGTTGCTATCTACGCGTATGTATTATTTAATGTATAAAAATTATTAATTTTATATATAAAAGTTGTTAATTTTATAAATAAACGTTGTTAATTTTATGTATAAAAGTTGTTAATTTTATGTATAAAAGTTGTAAATTTTATTTATAAAAGTTGTTAATTTTATGTATAAAAGTTGTTAATTTTATGTACAAAAGCTGATAATTTTATGTGGAAAAGTTGTTAATTTTATGTATAAAAGTTGTTAATTTTATGTACAAAAGCTGTTATTTTTATGTGGAAAAGTTGTTAATTTTATGTATAAAAGTTGTTAATTTTGTGTATAAAAGTTTCTAATTTTATGTATAATAATTATATTATGTTTAAAAGTTGGTAATTTTATGTATCAAAGTTGTTAATTTTATGTATCAAGTTGTTAATTTTATGTATCAAGTTATTAATTTTAGCATTAAAGTTGTTAGTTTTATCTATAAAAGTTGTTAATTGTATGTATAAATTTTTTTAATTTTATGTATACAAGTTGTTAATTTTATGTATAATTTTTTTTAATTTTATGTATAATTTTTTTTAATTTTATGTATAATTTTTTTTTAATTTTATGTATAATTTTTTTTAATTTTATGTATAATTTTTTTTAATTTTATGTATAATTTTTTTAATTTTATGTATAATTTTTTTTAATTTTATGTGTAAGAGTAGTTTATTATATGTATCAAAGTTGTTAATTTTATGTATCAAGTTGTTAATTTTTTGTATCAAGTTATTAATTTTAGCATTAAAGTTGTTAGTTTTATCTATAAAAGTTGTTACTTGTATGTATAAATTTTTTTAATTTTAGGTATACAAGTTGTTAATTTTATATATAATTTTTTTTAATTTTATGTATAATTTTTTTTAATTTTATGTATAATTTTTTTTTAATTTTATGTGTAAGAGTAGTTTATTATATGTATCAAAGTTGTTAATTTTATGTATCAAAGTTGTTAATTTTATGTATAAGAATTGTTAATTTTATGCATAAAAGTTGTAATTTTATGTATCAAAGTTGTTAATTTTATGTAAAAAAATTGTTAATTTTATGTATACAAGTTGTTAATTTTATGTATAATTTTTTTTTAATTTATGTGTAAAAGTAGTTTACTGTATGTATAAAGATTTTTTACTGTATGTATAAAGATTGCTAATTTTATGTATCAAAGTTGTTAATTTTATGTATCAAAGTTGTTAATTTTATGTATAAGTATTGTTAATTTTATGTATAAGAATTGTTAATTTTATGTATCAAAGTTGTTAATTTTATGTATCAAAGTTGTTAATTTTATGTATAAGTATTGTTAATTTTATGTATAAGAATTGCTAATTTTAAGAATAAAAGTTGTTAATTTTGTGTAAACAGTTATTAATTTTTATGTATAAAAGTTGTTAATTTTACGCACAAAAGTTGTTAAATTTATGAATAGAAGTTGTTAATAAGCTTTTAGTTTTGAATATAAAAATTGTTAATTTTGTTTAAGAAACGTTTATTTAGAACGTCTCTAATAAACGAATTATTAGTAAAGGAAAACCAATGAAAAGTTAAGGATAAGGTAATCTCGTCTGTCACTTATGACTAATTTACAATATAATATCTCCTTACACAGCACTCACATCAGAGTATATTTGAGGATGCTGGCGGGGCTCTTTAGAGACAGATTTGTTCATCACAGTGATGGAGATATTTGGTAAATCTCGGAGATTATCCGAAATGCCCTTAGAGTGAGTTTCTCCAATCTGAGAGAACCTCAATCCCATGAGAATACCCAAAATAGACATCGGAAATTCTTTGCCATTTCAACTTGCTTTTATTGTGAAGTTGCGATGATCATTCTCTATTAAGAAGGAGGGGGGGAGGGAGAGAGAAGGAGATTATGATAAATCGAAAGATAACAAATTAAAGGGGAACAAAGGGAGGGATTTTTTTGAAGGGTTTTTAAAAACAGGGGTCTAATCCAAAATAATATCGCAGTAACGTATTTAGTGTGTACGGCATCATATTATTATCAGTAATAGTCAGAGATTGAAAGAAAGAGTGATTTATTTTATGATTGATTGATAAGAAAGTTTGATTTCTTTTAAGATTGATAAGAAACATTTATTTCTTTTAAGATTGATTGAAAAGAATATTGATTTCTTTTAAGATTGATTGATAAGAAAAATTTATTTCTCTTAAGATTGATTGATAAGAATATTGATTTCTTTTAAGATTGATTGATAAGAAAAATTTATTTATTTTAAGATTGATTGAAAAGAAAGGTTGATTTCTTTTAAGATTGATTGATAAAAAATTAATTTCTTTTAAGATTGATTGATAAGAAAATTTATTTCTTTTAAGATTGATTGATAAGAAAGGTTGATTTCTTTTAAGACTGATTGACAAAAAAGGTTGATTTCTTTTAAGATTGATTGATAAGAAAGCTTGATTTCGATTTATATGAAAATATCGATTGAAGTGTGACATTAAATGTTTTTTTTATGAGAAAAGTATGACGAGTTTAGTATGAACGAGTAATATGTAATTTCGAATGGGAAAAGTTATTATGTTTATTTCTTTAACCCTTTTGTTGAATTTCGCTTCTTAAAAAACATTAAAGACACTCAAAAAGACACTAGCAATATTAACCAAATCGAATAAATTGGATTTGGATAAACATTTCTTTATATGTGAATCTGGTTACGTCTTTAAGCATAATTTCTTTCTTTACACGGTAAATTAATTTTGAATGAAATAACTTGGTAAAAAATAAAATTATCATAAACTCTTCGACTGTCAAGTATTTTCTGAAGAAATTTATTATTGAATATTTGTAAAATTATAAAGGCATTTTATTGTACCACAAACTTGTGAAAATCAAAGTTCTTACCTTTATGATGATCTGTAACGAATCAACATAAGACATTTCGGTGTCATATAGTTCTTGAACAATATGAGTTCTTGTATCCTGGAAACATATAAAAATAAGAATAATTTAGTAGGCTTTTATAAAAAAAAAATATATAAAAATATTTGATAACTAGTAGAAAAAACTTTGAAAATATTTTAATTTATATTTTAGACTGAAATTTAAATTACGTTTTTATAATTATTAGGGTTATTTTACAGCAATGGTAAACAAAAAAAATAAGTTTCTAAATTACCCAGAATTCTATAAAATTTAAATAGTTTATTTATATTTTTATATTATATAACTTTTATTTATTAACAAACTATAAAAACAAAATTAAAATTTACGGACTAATACATTATTTAAAACATGTAAGTTAGAGTCAAATATATATTATTCAATGCGAATTTATCAGGTTAAATTGATTTTATCATACTTATATGCACCGATATTTAACACGAATAATGAAAAAATCTTATTGATTATGATTTATCAATTAAATATTAAAAATATATACACATAAATATTTTATTCACATGCATATTGAACTTCATGGGTTTAATTGTGTTTACAAAAATATTATTTATTACAATTCGCTTTCTACAAATTGAAATATATAAAGACCCTCAACCTCTTACAACATTTATGAATTAGCGTAAACAATTAGTGCAAATTAGCGGTAATTTATTTTAAACTAAAGGCTCTGAATTGCATAAAATTTTAAATACACTTAAGATATATTGTAAATAAATAAAGTATTGTATTTTAAATTTAATTTAAATATGTTGTATATAAAATTATAATGTAAGGTATGTAAACAAAGAACAATACAAGATGTGAGTTATTACAATTCTTAACTTTTCGTAGAAATTTATAACAAAAGGAAACACGGGGCTTAATAATATCATTGCACATAAAACTACAATTGTTTTATTACGAAGAATTGCATCTAAATCCAAAAATTACAACGTGTACCTGTACGGTACGTACACGTACAACTCAAGATATATAATCCTACTTAAGAAACAAACTTACAGCACAGCATACAACACAAACAAATGAAGACAATAAAGTAGATTAATAAAACTTCCAGTAGGTAATACAGCGCGGCTTTACTCGGAATCTGCTTTAGGAATTATTTAGTCTCGATCTTACTTTGTTTGATTACTTGGACTAACCAAGTGATCTTGCCATGATGTAAGCAATCTCGGTCCGCTAGAGTCAGTCCAATAGAGTAATTAATGTGTCCTTGCCCCGGAAAAGAGTGAAAATGATTTTGTTTACGTGGAATGTATAGTAATGTAGTATTGAATAAGTGAATGTATAGTATAATATAAGTCAGATAACATACCATGGAGCTAATAAAAATCGCGTGCGGCTGTGTTTGAGTACCGTCCAATGGGTTTTATGTGAAACTTCATACCAGCGGATTATATAATAAGAATTGATAGCTAATAAAACCTGGTAGCTAAAAAGAAGATAAACATGCTATGCCGTCTGACATAGAGCCCCATATATGTGGTTTTCAATATTTCAACACTGTTAGATATAACTATTCAAACAAAAGTAAAATTTACTCTGTTTTGAGTATATTTGATGCTTATCGTATCTCCGAACACGTAAGTTTTATTTTTGAAAAAGACGTGAATAAGTTATGAACAGAAGAAATGTTAAAAAGGCATACCAAAAGAATGGGAAGTAAGATAATTGAGTTGTAATAACTCAGTTTCCGTGCAAGCAATCAACATCAAATAATGTGGAAAACCATCTGAAAATTTTCTGAAAATTAATTACTCCAGCAAAGTTTAAAATATTCATTGGAAAGTTGATCCATTTGTTCATTGCCTTATTTTAAAAATAAGGCTGTCTCCCATTCAGAATAGAATTGCGAATTGCGTAATTTTAATCATGACATCTTGTTTTATCACTCGCATTTAAACACATACCCTCAATATCTCTTTTTTAAAAACAAATTTGAACGAATAAGAACTTTAAATAGGATATTATTTAAGTGTGAACAGCTGGCATACTAGGAGATATAAGTATAACGTTAGGAAATTTTTAAATCAAAAAAGTACTTTTCACTGCAAAAAACGGAACTTAAAAATGGGTTCCTGAACCTACTCGTTTTTCTTTGAGTACAATTGCATCGTAAATGAGCGATGACCCACTCAAATTTAAGTAACCATACTTTCTCAAAAATGAGCAGTGTGATTTAATATTGATAATGTTAACTTTTTCTCAAGCCATCTTAACAAACCGACATTACAAACTTATATTTGGTGTTCAGAAGATGGTTTTTCACACGATTTGTCGATTGTTTAAATGGAAAACTGATTTATTACAACTCAATTATCTTACTTTCCATTCTTTTGACACACCTTTTTAACATTTCTTTTGTTCGTTACTTCTTTAGGTCGGCATGATAATTTATCAGAAAAGGCTCCGGACTGTGGGGTCTGAGGATCTGGGTTCGATTCCCGACAAGCCTTGATTGTAATTGGCTAGCATCTTCTCTTTTTATTCATTTTTACTCATTATACTAATTTTTGAGTACATGTCTTTTTCAAAAATGAAACATTTGTATTCGGATCTATGATAAGTATCGAATGTAATCCAAAAATTAGAATACTTCATTTATTTTTGAGCACCTATTTTTAATCTTGTTGTTTGTAACTCTGTTTATTCAACATTCAGATTTTTAAGAGTAAAATTTATTTGTCCATCGGTTGCTCGAAATTTTATAAAAGCCAAATTGTACGTTTTTTCGGTATTCATTGTAAACAATATTCAACAAATAATTATTTAATAAAACTATATTTTGTAAATATGGAATGAGTTTTTCAACTTTCTAAAACGTAGTATTTCTTATAAATTTCGGGATACTCGAGATTTGTATGGAAACTCCGGATAGAAAAATTGCTTATTCATAAAACTTTACATTTTACAAGATATACACTAAAATTACTTATAATTATTAAAATAAATCCCCAATTTTATTATCGTAAAATAAAATATCTATGCTTAGAATACATTTATTGGAATTCTAAGTATGATTATTTTAACTTAACCTAGTGCATTTAAATAATAAAAAAAGTTTAAAATCTGGTTACCACTATACTCGGGGACAACCTAAGTTGAGCATAAAGCAATTGAATATTTATACATATCATAGCTTCCGCTTCAGGTTCAACTTAGGTTGTCCCTTAGTATAGTGCTTTCCTAAAATCTTACAAATGAAGTAAATATATCAATACTAACTATAGTCTTATCTTCGGGGAATAAAGTAAAACTCTTTATTCGAGGCTAGTTGATTTATACAGAAATGAATTTATGGAAAAATAAAATATGCATATTAGCGTTATAGTCATTGTAAGGCGACTTGTTTATTTTTATTTTTTGTACTTCATAGCTTATATTTAACGTGTAATAAAAGAATTATATTATATTTTTATTATAAAAGTATTTTTATTTGTTATCTGCAGCCAATTTTTTTTTTAAAGAGTATCAGCCATATGTATTACACTGATTTAATGACAAGAAATCCTGAAAAATTGAAATTTAAAAAATTAAAAAATTCCAGTATTGATATAAATTTAATAACGGATATAATTCTTAAAATTTTAACAAATTTAATGTAAAAATATTTTTTATCTAAAGATTATTTTAACGAACAAAGTTTTGTTTATCCTTAAAAAGTTACTGAAAATCGCATTTCTAAACAGGTTAAATAAAGAAACTGCTCAACACAAAATTATTTTATTTTGGTTGATTGAATCTTTCAAGTTATGAAACTGTCATCTAGTTTCTTCAATTTGAAATTCAATTTCAATTTTGCTCAACTTACATACTTTCAATATGATCCTGATGTTGAAATGTATGCTACCAGAAAAATGTCAGTACCTTAATCTCCAACATTTAAAAATATTTTATGCAAGTTTAATACAAAAATCAAACAGAAAACAATATTTTGCTACATTTTTGCTTAACCCTGGGTGCCAAACATTTTAGAAATATTTTATAAAATGCATCAGATATATTAATCGAGAAATGTGTTCTATTTTCTAGAATTTCAAAATATACAGTAACTTTAACATTTTATAAACGCAAACTGTCTCTTCAAATTCTGAAATATTTAATATATTTATATAGCGATTAAACATTTTTCAAAATTTGAAAATGGATGTCCTTTTAATAGTTTACGTTCTTTATTGTACTATAGTGTTCCCTATTTAATCTTAGTTTTATACTCATATGGTCTGTTGAAGTTAGTTATAAAGTCAATAATTGAAATTTAAAAGGTAAATAACTGGAAAATATATTGTGTTGACTTAAATACAAAGAATGTTCTGTTTACAATTTTTATCTAAAATATTTAACATTTGAAATTTAATTTGATAAAGTTTAACTTTAACTTTTTGTAAACGAAGGAGAACTATATTTTAAAAAGTATACATTGCAAAATATTTAAAAATCATACTTCAACTATACTTTTACAATATTTTTAACATCATTGTACTCAATCCTATACAAATAATATCATTTTGAAATATGAATAAAATACAAAATAAATAAATAATACACTCTTTAAAAATACGAAACCATATATTACGGTTTACTCCTTCAAAAAAAATATATACCAAGAATTTATTTCTTGTCAAAAAATGGAAACATTCAATTTTCATCAACTTTGGTTGCCATGGTTATTTTGTTACGGTAAACTGTTCAAGTAGACATTTTTGTTGGGATAAAGTTCTTTTTCGACAGCTTACTTATAGAAACTAATTAATAAATAGGCTAATTACCGTTTTTAATTTGAGTTTACCTTTAAGACCATTTTACATTTGAGAAGAAGCAAAAAACCATAACGTCGCTCTACAAATATTCAAAATTTATTTTCTCTGTGCTTGATTCAATCGGAACTTGATTTATTTATTATACACTGATTTATTGGCAAAAAAACTACCTAAGGAAATAGTTATAACTAAAGACTTATAACAAAAGAAAGATTATGTCTGTGTGTGTAGTCTGTGGCACGCAGAACACTATCTTGCACTGCTCGGACATGTCTGAAAATTTGTGTATAGATACTATTCAACCTCTACACCTGAGAAATTAAAATACCGTTTAATTTCCGGTTTATAACCGTTTTAAAAGGTACTTTTTATGGGTCATTTTAAAGAAAATAGTATCTGCATTGTTATAAAATTACATTGTTATAAAATCATAAGATATTGAAAACGATAAAATACTTTAAAATAAATTAATACATATTTATTATTTTAAAATTGAATGTTGGCGATCAAAAATTACTTTGGCGAAATAACTATTTTTGATAATTATGTTTCAACAGGAAAACTAATGAAAAAGCGAATATTCTCAGATTTACCTTGAGATGCCTGAACAATAGACCAGTTATTTTGCCTTCGAGAAAATAAATAAGAAGGTATAACCGAGAACAACGAATCAACGGCGTAACAATTTTTTTGAGTACATGTCTTTTTCGAAATTGAAACTTATGTATTTCGAGAAGAATCGAATGTACTCAAAAATGAGTACATTTTACTTATTTTTAAGTACCTATTTGAAACAGTGTGGTTTTCCAGATATAAGAAAACGCACACAGACTCTTTTCTCAAGTAAGGTTAATAACATAAATAACGACATTTAAAGTTATAGCGAAAATTATATGAACAACATAAATAAATAAAAATTCCGAAACAACATAAATAAAACTTTTAATCTATACCAATTAAATAAACATATTGAATTGTTTTACATCTAATCCCTTATAACATATATTCTGACTTGCGTCTGTTTATAAAAAAAAACTTGATTCACTCCTTCAAAAAAGGACAAAAACGCAGTGTGTATCTTAACAAACTAAGCAGTGTAACCATGACAACAGACCTCAGTAAGAGAGAAGTAGACGCAACATTATTACCGCATAGAGTTTCATCCCTTTATTCATTAACTGTTTCTATTCTTCAGCAATGCCGTAAGCTTCTCCTTTTTTGCATCTACAACCAGAAAGTGGTTTTGGACTCTGCTTATTTAATGCGCCTAAAGAGATTTTAATGCTTTTTCTCAGTTATATTCAGGAGAGAGAATATGGTTTTGAACATTTTCGCTCATCTTTGTTTTTCCCGAATTGAATGGAATTTACTTTTGTTTAATTTATCTTCGGACACCGTGAGTGGGTTAGGAAGTTTTCAGTTTACTTTCCTAACGAGTTTGTGTCGAATGGTTAAGCAGAGTTTGAAGTTTCTTTGCTTAAGAAATAAGGGGGATTTACACTTAACTTTGTTGATAGTGACTCTCAATAGAAGGGCTTTGTTGTGGAAATCGGAATATTTGGAGTTTGTTTGTCTCGATATATTTTTCTAGACTATTTTTTTTATTAGATAAACATTTAAATTTCTTGTAACTCGACTATTCATTCAAGGTAATTAGAAATAATATTTCGAGCAATTTATTTCGCAACTTTTTTGTCAATAAAAACTGTGCCATATTTTTTGTTTGTTATTTTTAAGGGTACATATTATTATAAGGATTATTATTAACTAGTTCTTGTCCACGATTTCACATGAGTCAATTTTTCCCCATTAGTTAGTTCACCCCGTGTACTCCTCGTATATATATATATATATATTTATATATATATATATATATATATATATATATATATATATATATATATATATATATATATATATATATATATATATATATATATATATATATATATATATATATATATATATATATATATATATATATATATATATATATATATATATATATATATATATATATATATATATATATATATATATATATATATATATATATATATATAGTGAACAGTGGAAGATAGTGTTTGCAGGCCACATACACACACACACACAAAAGCATATAGCCTTAAATATTTTAATTTCAAATTTTTCCATTTGTTTATCAAATTTTGTATTTGTAAAAAATAACATTTTGTTTCGTGATCAATCGAAGTCATATAGATAAATTCAAAGTGGTGATTCAGATATATGATTTCAATAAACAATTTTAACAAAACTGTCATAAAATTATTATAGGGCATATTTAAATAGTTTTTTAATAACATTTCAACTACAAATTTATTGTTTGTCGTACTTTCTGACACTTCTTAAAATGCATGTTTTTAACTTTTTTTTGTAAAGTAATTTCATGCTCATTACCGTAACGGTAAAAGGATAATTGAAATCTTAAATTGAGATATTTTTACTATGATATATATCCTTTTAAATTAAATTTTCCAAAGTAATATATCAATTGGTAATATGTTTTAATTTGACACTGTTGTCTTTTAAATTCGATTTTAAAATATTTGACAGTTACAGACGGTAAGAAGATTCACACGTTACGCCATTAGTTTTGCTTTAGTAGCAACGAACAAGATAGTTAAAGTAAATCAATCAGAAAATTAGTTTATTATGAGTATTTAAACAGCCAAATAATGATCATCGTCCACCTTCTACATGTATTACTGTATTTACTGGATATAGCTACTAACACTAAAAAGAATCAATGAAATGAATAGTGTTAAATTATTATATTTCAGCATTTTCTGTATTTTAATTGATTTTTTTTATAATTAAAGTGTGCCAGATTAGTTGTAAATCTATTCAAAACAACCTTTAACTATTACATTCAAATACTCTACTCATATCATTACATTTATTTAAAAAAACAGTTTTTTTAACAAAATTAGTGTTTTTTGAACTGTCAAAAGTAGGTCAAGTTTGTTCATTGAATTCTGCTTTGGAACATTGCCAAAACTCTATTCATTTATCAGGCAAAATAAAATTAAATATAACATCTTTCAGAATTCAGGTTATCTTAAAAGACGTTTTTATTATACACAATTTTTCTCAAAATAATTTATTCATAACAATTCAATCTGTTTTAAGATAAACCTAAAGAAACACGGAATACGACTTTCGTCTGAAAGAATACAAAAATAAATGCCCCACAATATATTTCTATTTTATTGAAAGCAAAGGAATTTTATGGAATGAAAAACATTATTTTTTCGGTGTTCGGAAAACAATTGAATCAAAATGAAAGTGGTCAACTTTATAGATAATATTTACTTGGTTAGTTTAAATTGATTACACTGAATATGTACTGTAATCCTACTTCTACTTTTAAAATAAGTTTAGAATATTTTTAATAAAATGCTATATTCTAAATAAAACCTACTTTCTAAATATCATATTTAGATATTATTAATGTATAAATTCCAATTTATTTCAAATGTTTCCAATTTATTGCCAATTTATGGCAAAAGTTTATTTATGTGTATCTGCTGTAACAAATAAAACGAAATATGTTATGATCAGTTATCTACATTTATATTTTTCTACTTTGTTTTTAATAATACTTATAAAAAGTGAATTCTACAACTCTACCTATAGAAATTACTATAAATCCTAGTAATATCGACAAATCAATCAATCATCTTAAAATCTTGAGACAAGGATATTAGAATATTTCATAATAATTTAAAATTAGAGTTGTTTATCATTCAAAAAATTTTGAAGTATGTTTTTGCAAGTAGATACGTCAAAATACATTTAATTAAGAGTAATAATTAATAAAATATTATATTTATTGAAAAAAAATAAGTATCAATAAAAATAATAACATTTAAAATAATCAAATAAAAAATAATTTAGTATATTGTATTTAAATAAGTTCAGAAAAGTGTTTTATTTAGTTTTAAATTATAATCCTTAAGAATAAACTAGCCACATTACGTAATTATCTTATTAAGCAAAATTTAATGGTTTATTATTTTATTTCATTGTGCGGTTTAGACTTCTACAGACGTCCATGGACCTCCAATATTTTTAGTAATACACATAAATTTTAATATATAAATTTTTAGACAATAAAAGTTCGGATTTACTTAACACTAATTAAAATACATAATGCGTTGATAATGGTATAATAATAGACAAAAGAAATAAATAAAAATTGAATAACCCCTTTAACATAAAGAAATAAAGTTCCTGCAATGTATTGATTACAAATATTCAATTTAAGAAAATACAGTAAACTAGTAGTTTAAAAAAATCTATATCATTTAAAAATTATTTTATTTATTCAAATTTTCATATATGAATATTTATATAAGTATCTAGGGTAAAGGAACAATCCGTTAATGTGGATTTTTTTATTTACTAAATAAATAAAATATATGACGAACAATCAATATCATTAAGTTCTTTAGGTAAAAGCTGTGCTTTTTATTTTTGAATTTTTAAACATAACTCTTCTAAAAATCCGATATTTATTTACAAATATATATTTCTTTGTTAAGAACTGAAAATATTCTGCATATTTAACAAGAATTTCAAAGAGAAAAAAAATTTAATGAGGGAAATAAAAAGTAACAATATTATTTCAGTAATTAAAAATTATTTTCTTTCAAATGATTTAGTACTAAAAAACTAGTTAATGTGATTTATCAATTCCAAAAAAACATAAAATTTAAACTTTTAAGTACTAGCGGAAGTTCGAAATTCTTCAAATATTAAATCAATAAAACAGGCTACATTTAAAATAACTAAACAAAAATAACAAAGCCAACGTTTCGTAATAAACTAATCCTTCGTAACTTCCAAGTAATCGCCATTAATGAATATAATTGCAGAAGGAATTGTTACTGCAGTTCTGCAGTAACAATTCATTCAGCAATTGCTGGTGTTCATTAGTTTAGAAATCACATTCATTCACGTTGCTTCTAACACCCACTGGGGCGAATAATCGATATCTACGTTTGGAGGCAATATTCAAAGTGTATTTTATGAGTTTAAATGAAATAATACTATGATTAGGGACGTTTCTTGGTAAGTATGTTATACTTTAATGAGAAATATGTATGATGTGTTTTAAAATATAAAGTTTACGTAAGGATTTATGTGTTTAATTACAAACCACATTCGTCTTCTTATTAAACAAACACAATCGGGTTCTCACCGGCAATAACAATACAAGTACGGAAAACCCGTCTTTAAACTATTCTTTTACAGGGCTGAATAAAATCAGAAATATATTTATAGATATAGAATAAATAGTAGTAGATATTGAATAGTTAGTAGTAGATATTGAATAATTAGTAGTAGATATAGAATAATTAGTAGTAGATATAGAATAATTAGGAGTAGATATAGATATAGAACTAATTTTAAGTACAAAAAATATGTTTTATGATTTAAAAATACTCGTAAACAACATTTACTGTGAATATTTATATCAAATATTAAATCGACAGTATCGAAATTATAGTATATAAGTTTATAGTTTATATTTCAATTTTCAATTTCAATCGAGAGTATAGTTTTAATTTTCAATTTGTGTACTTTATAATATTAAAAAAAATATTTTCAATAGGTATTACTTTAAAACTATACTCCAACTTTTTAGATTTGAAAATGTTTTCAACGGAATTTATTTTAATAAATTTAAAATGTATAGTTATTTAGGGGAAAACTTTTATTTCATCAATATTTGATTCATAATCGCTTGAACTTTTGATTCAGAAATCGCTTTGGAGTTCTTAAGAATTTAGCAGTAAATATATATAAAAGTTTTTATAGTTAGGATGCAGTTGTCAAGATTTAAAAGGGGATCGGTTGTAGAAGTATAATAATAAGGACCGATAAGTTAAGTGCCAAATATTTATTTCCCTCCAGAGCTACCACGTTGCAGGATCATGTTTTTTTTTTACATTAAGAATAAGATATGTCCGCTCGTAGGGACTTTTCATGTATATAGACAGGGACTTTTAGGGAATATTATCAATAATATTGAGTCAGGGAAATCAGCTAATTGGTCAGAAATGGTTTGACATAGGGACGTTCACTGTGGAGGAACTGAAAAAAACCTAAATTGCTCTTGTGTGAAACTTATGCCAAAGCATGCGCGTAGGCGGTTGTTATGTCTTAATTAAGCTTGGAATTGAAGTCGTTAGTGAAAATTTATGGGAACTCTATTGCATCAAAGAAAAAACCACGAATCTGATAATGAAGTCATGCGGGATGGTAAAAATAGTTTTTTAGACACGAGATCATCACGACACAATTAAAGTATAGAAAAGGGTTGGCAGATTAAGGAAATTTTATATATGATATGGAAACTTAAAATAAATATATATTCAAATAAATATATATATATATATATATATATATATATATATATATATATATATATATATATATATATATATATATATATATATATATATATATATATATATATATATATATATATATATATATATATATATATATATATATATATATATATATACATATATATATATACATATATATATATACATATATATATATATATACATATATATATATATAAATATATATATATATATATATATATATATATATATATATATATATATATATATATATATATATATATATATATATATATATATATATATATATATATATATATATATATATATATGCATGTATATGAATAATCTGATCATAGAATAATTTAACTCGAAAAGAAAGATATAGTTTAACTTACCGATTGTTGTGGGGATGGAGCATTTGTCCCTACGGTAAATCGCCTACTAAAATACCGGCGAATTCGATCAGAAATCCATGGATCACTCCTGGCTCTCTCTTTAAATCTCTTTCCAAACATGTTGACAAAAGTTTATCTAACCGTGCGATAAGCCATTGAGTTGTGTCGCTTATTTGAAGGGAGATATGGCTTATAAGTTCTATTTTTCGGTTTGTCCAGAAAGTTCAAATTTCAGGATATCTCAAGCGCAACATTAAAGTAATTTTAAATGAATTCATTCGTAGTAGTTTAAATAACGAGAAATTATTCCGCTAAAAATTTTTCATCGAAACAATATTTAATATCCCTTTTATAACTGTTAAAAGTCTTTAAGTCGAGTACATAGTTGAGTTTTTAGAATTTTTTTTCCGCCTATTATCAAGTCAGGTTATATTTCATCATTTTAAAATTTAAACGACAATAAGTTGATCAAGTGGCTAACTTAAAGCAAGATTTCAAAAGTACAACCAAGAACATATACACATCTTAACGTTTAGATTACAATAGATTTCATATATACATTAGAAATCGTGATACATATATAAGCTTGTGCATTAGGCTTAACATTAAACAGCTGATACGAAAAATTGAAAATCCGGATAAAAGTGGCACAAGCACTTCGGACACTTGTTGAATGGCCGAGTGAGACAGAATATCTTCTCTTTCTTATGACAACCATTAACAAATTAAATTTTAAAATTAAAAAAATATATATTAAATTAATTAAAAAATTTAATTAGTGCCCACGCGACTTATACACCCACCACCACACGACAAATAGTAAACACATTCTTTCTGAAGATGGGGTTGTCGATAGCGATTCGGTGGTTCATCGGACACTGAATCTCCCGTTAGGAGGTATGCCGGAGTTACGCTCCGCCGAATCCCGTTGCCATGGTTACCAAGTTTCACGTGGGCGTGATGGTGTAGTTCCGTGGATCCGACACAGGGGGCGATGGGGTCGCTGTGTTCGGGAAGGAATCGTCCCAACCCCCGCGGAAGAAGATAGTGGGAGGATGGGGATATGTGATCTTTAGCCTTATTCACTAGAATATGAAAAACGAGTCTCCATTTTTAAAAAAAAGGGTAGATCAAAAAGGCATATTTTCTTAAAGATAATGAAGAGACATATATAAATGTGTTTATATATATATATATATATATATATATATATATATATATATATATATATATATATATGTATGTATTGTCAACAGGTTTACATTTTAATATGAGTGATAGAACGAGAGGTCATGGATTTAAATTAAACAAATTGCATTTTATAAGGAAAGGGAGAAAACACGCTATTTCTATAATAGGATAATAGGCAAATGGAACACCTTGCCAGTGAATATTGTTAATTCTACAAGAGTAAAGTATTTTAAAAAGAATTTGGATATTTATTGAAAGATAGTTAGGAGATACTTGCTGGACCAACCTTGTTGGACCTTGAGCCTGTTGTTGGTCGTCAATATTTGTTTTTGTATTTGTAATGGACACTCGAAATCTGTCCCTGTATACGACACTATGATGTGTTTCTAAGTACGTAAAGTCCACATTCTGAACGCAGTCTAACTTTCTGAGAGTTTTGGGTTATTGAATGAATCAGGTGTTCAATAAACGAAAATGATAAAAGGAAAGCGTACAAATCACATTTGAAATAAATTATATATGTAAATTGATTAAAAAATATGAAAATTATTATTGTGAATTATCTTTTACTGAGAAATACATAAAATTATTTAAAACATTTATACGTTGAACCCAACAGCACGATACTTTGTAGGCAGCTGAAAGAGCACAAAATCGAAGTAGTCTACATGAAAAAATATTTTTCCCACTCACTACTGATTTATTAAGGTATAAATATTCCTTGGCATGGCTGCGTCTGTTTGACGTAGATTACCTACTTGTATGATATTTTTTATCGATATATTTATTCGAAACATGAGCGAAATGAATGGCTAATGTAGTAGTAAATATAATAATTTAGAAAAAATCATTAATAATTAATAATTATAAAAATTAATAAAGAGACTGAACACCAAAAAACATTTAAACTCTTATAGAGTGAAACCCTTTTGATAATTCAAAAATTAGTTAAGCGTTAATAGATTTAAACATTCTAAATACGGACTAAATTTATACGTCTCGGCAATTGTACAGTTAAACCTCAGGACCGCATATGTCACTAGGCATTCGCGTCGGACGAGCGGCCAGTTGAGAAGTCATTTAAGTGCCTCGACGTTTGTTGAGTGACATCTTAAATTTCAGATGTTAATCGACATGCGTTCAGAATGAACAGTCAGCCTATTTATGAACAACCTTTTAATCTCATTGAATTTTTTTTGTACTAACTGCTCACTTTCAACAAATATCGGTAATTACAACCAAGACTTAACGGGAATCGATCTCAGATCCTCAGACACCGCAGACCAGTGCCTTATTAGTTGTACTACCAAGGCGACGTAAAGAAGTTATAAAAAGAATAAATATTAAAAAGGTGTACCAAAAGAATGAGAAGTAAGATAAACCCATTCTGTGCGAATAATTCTGTAGTCATGTACCAGCCATTACACCATGTAGACTTTCTATTTAAATTGTTCAATAAATAATGCCATTCTAACAATTGCACTGCATAGTAATTCGTTTCAATGAACAATCAATTTTCTTGTAATATGAAAGAATTATTATACAAATTCGTTGTAATCAATCACAAATATATTTTTAATTAATTGTCTTCGAAATTTTTCATAATATTCAGTGTAAATTTTGTAATACAATAGAAAATTAAAACTGGAATATGTATTTTTAATATGCCTCATTTACTATTCATTCAGACAAACGTATTTTTCATCAATTGAATCCAGTAACATTTTTAGCATCTTAAAATTTCACTGTATATATATATATATATATTTGCGCAAATTTTGTGACAATGGTGCAAATTCAAAATGGTTGCTATGTAATGAAAGTAAACTTGCTAACATTTGCATTATTTCTACTCCTTGATTCCTAGGATAAGTTACATTTTCTGAATATTTTGAGTATGGGTTTGAGAAATATTACTAATGTACAATCAAATTCCTTACTTTATAAAAATGTATCTTGATTTAATTATTTATTTAGAACCAAATGAAATAAGGATTTTTCAACTGTAGTGTAAGTCACAAAAAATAACAAAAGTTCTTCTAATTTTTCTAAATTGAGCCACAATTAAAACAAATTCAGTGATTTCCTCTTCTATACTAATCTCTACCAGACTGCAGTTTTGATTTTTAAAAGAATGAAATTTTTTAGTGAATATTAAATAAATTAAAACTATAGTGTAAATCACAACGTAAAGTAAGTCACAAATATATGCTGTGTCTGTAGAACAACAACGATTACAAAATGTACTGTAACAATATTTAAAAATAACATCAAAAGATATCTTATTTTTAAATATGGTTATTTATTATTTAAACTGTAAATGGCGAAAAAAGTAGCAAAATGAAAGAAAAAAATTATTGAAAAAAAAAATTGAATATTTCAAGCAGTTAAAGATAATTAATCTAGATAGCAAAGGGAAAGGTGTAAGAAAATGGAAATTACAATGAAAGTTGAGCAAAGAGATTTTAAAAGCAAAGAAGAGGGAAGAATTAAAATAATATAAACAGGTAAAAAAGAATTTTCGCAGCCGCTTTAAAGGAACCAAGCACTTTTAATCCAAATTAAGTAGATTCTCCTAAAAAAGACTATCAAAATTGTAGCTCATTTGGTAAAGATATTGCAAGAGTCAAGAAAAGTCTACCTTAAAGCCCAAATAAATGTAAGGCCATTGTAAAGAAACTAGCACAGTTTACACCCTAGATAGCTCAACCTGCCTGCTCAACATTCAAGAATTACTGCATTAAGCAATGAAATAAAAATTTTGATAAAGATTTTTATTAAGAGGCATATAATACTCCTGGAATCAAGGATTTTGTTATTCTTAGAAAACTGAACGAAAAAGGAGAAGACCTAAGAAAAAAGATAACAATCGAGAACAACTTAAAAGCGGCAATAGGGTATAGGTCAGGGGTCGGCAACCTATTGAAACGGAAGAGCCAAAAGTTACAATATACAAAATTTCCCAGTTTTTAAAGAGCCACTAAAAATTTTCGTTTCAATATTATAGTATTTGCTTACATATATTTGATTTTTGATTTAAAATAAACGGCTTTAAATACGGAATAATATTTATTCATATAAAAACACAAATATTGGCTTTGCATGCCTTTTGAAAGTTTGATTAAATCTGGCTTATAACTTGTTTTTAGTTTCAAGCATGACTCTAGATTTTTATTTGTCAGTTGACTTCCAACTCTACTTTTTATTATATTCATGCAAGAGAACTCTTGCTCGCACGAATATGTCGACCCGAAGATCGTCAGCACTTCATATGCCAAACTTCTTCACCTCACTGTAGCATTCTGGAAGGCTATTCTATGGGCCGAATATGAGGGCCTCAACTCGCGGAATTTCTTTTAGAGCGGTCCACTTGTGCTGCGCGATGTGCATGCATTTCTGGACCTTCAACTCTTCCAACTTGCTCTTGAGTTCTGTGAACTTGCCACTCCACAAGTCTTTGGTTTTCAAATCTAGCAATTGCATTTGGAGCGATCCATCATCAATTCCAAATGGCTCAATGTTGATCTCATTTGTATTTGTGTTGAGAGGATTTACTATGAACGCGAGAGTACTTTTGTTAGTTTTGAATTGCTCGAATCTCTCAACGAATCCATCCTTAATGTGTTTTAAAGCTATGCTGAAGTAATTCGCGTCAATAGTTGCATTGGTCTCATCGCGATATTGCTTCAGATTTTTTAAATGAAGTAATTTATTTTCTCCATGTCTACAACAAAAAAAGTAATTTTTTTTCGAAACAAACTACGTCTTCAAACAAGGCATAGGCTGGGTTGCCCTTTCCTTGCAGTTTTAGATTTAGTTCATTTAGTTTCATTGTGGTATCTACCATGAAGTTGAATTTTTGCAGCCATTTGTCTTCTTCCAAGAAATTAAAAATATATTTTCTTATTTTTTAAGGGTTTTGATAATAAATTATTAATTTTTTCGTATGGAACTGGAGAGCCGCAACTTTACATCAAAAGAGCCGCATGCGGCTCGCGAGCCGCAGGTTGCCGACCCCTGGTATAGGTGGTTTCATCAGAAACAAACAAAATATATTGCACAAAAAATATTTGGGGGGGGGGGGGGGCAATTCTCAATCCTACTATTCGAAATTCCCAACAGTATGAAAATTCCCAATTCCTACTTATCGACATTTTTCATGATTTTTTATATATATTTTAGGTAATATTAAACAGTTCTCTCACAAGTATTGATTTGTTGCACCATATTTCAATGCAGTGTCCGTTCTGAGGTCTAATTTAAATACAATCTTACACCCAACTTGGGGTTTTTTGAAGTTGAAATTCCCAGCTTTCAGGCTTTCCAGATAATTGGGAGGGTCGGACTCATCCCACCCTCCCCCCCGGTGCGACGGGCCTGGGTTTTATTTGCAGGAAGAAGAAAATGTAAATGTATGTAAATATGTATACTTAATTGAAAATAAAGGAGGAAGTATGTAATTAGAATGTATTTTATAATTGCTTAAGCTGTTACATCAGAACTCATTTTTATATAAAAAAGCAACTATAAATACAACAATTTTTTTTTTATTATTTAAAAAAAAATTATTAAATTTAGGAAATACTTTTCAGCATTTTGAGTTAAATATCAACAGCGAATATTACTTTTTTAAAATATTGGTAAATCTCCTTAATATGTCATTAAGCAAACAGGTTATAAATTATATGAGAAAAGTAGAAGATGGTTTTATGAAACGTTTATAATCGACAATCATTGACAAAATGTCAATGATTTACAAATAATTTAAATATAAGTTAAATTTCATACTGTCAACATTGACATCTGTTCTCTGCAAATTCAGATTAAAATTTCAATGATTTAAAAATATGTGTAACCAGCGTTTCCATTTATGTATTATCTTATATGTTTGTCCTATTATCATGTCCCCGTCACCTGTATATATTTCATGTTCCCGTTACGTGTCTATATATTGTTCCCGTTATTACGATTGTAACGCCCTCTACATATTTGATGTCGCTCCCTCTGCGCCGGGAAAGCGTCAGTCATGTAACTGCCTCTTACGGTGAATGCGTATAAGGTTCGTCCCACCCCGAATTATTGTAACGTTAGGCTTATGTGATTAAAAATGTTTATGTTCAATCCTTGAGCAGTTATTTAGTCAATACGCCTCATATATGTTAAATATAAAGCTAAATTTAATAATGTCAACATTAGCATATGTTCTATATAAATTAAAATATGTTTTAATTATTAGTATTTTAAATCATAAATCTCTGCACAATCTATGACAAATGAACTAAATGACACATCAAGCCACAAAGTCCCTATTGCAAAACAACCTAAAAAATCTGAGATATTGCATTTTATTTTCTTGAAAAGTTTGATATTCCATCTAAATCATTTTTATGAATATCAGCAACTTTCTAAAAAGAAAGTAATGTTAAAGTATTAAATGATAATGCTTAGCTAACACAAAGTAAAATAGAAAACTAACGTTAAAAAAACTGTTTCTGAAATAAATAATATATCTTTTTTGATACAATATTCTACACAAAGCGTTTATTTTCTCGAGTATTATAAATGATATGACAGAAAAGTATAAACAATGAGTTACTCACAAACACAGCAGCGTTAAGAACGCAATGATCATTAATCAGCATTTTTTCTCTTAGGAATATAGTATTTATACATAAAGTAACTTTCATCTTGTCTTACGTTTTCATCCATTTTCATTCTATTATGACATTCCGTATTTTACTTTTCTGCTATAGAAAAAGACAATGTCTAAAGTGTTTGTATACGGAAAGAAGAATAAAATAATTCCTCATAATTTTCATAGATACAATGTTAAAAAAGGGTACTTAAAAATGAGTACTTACTCGTTTTTTGGAGTATAATTACATCGTAAATGAGCGATGACGTACTCAAATTTATACAGTCGTACTTTTTAAAAAATGAGCGGTGTTATTTAATATTGCCAATTTCAGCTTCTGTTCAAGCCATCTTAACAAAGCGAGCTGAGAAACCTAAAATAGTTGTTCAGAAGATGTTTTTCCACATTATTTTATGTCGATTGCTTTAATGGAAACTGAGTTGTTACAACTCAATTATCTTGCTTCTCATTCTTTTGGCACATTTTTAAAAAAAATTCTCCTGTTTATATCATCTTTGAAATTTGCCAAATAAGTCACCGATAAAAAATAACCTTTACTTCGCTAGAATTTGTGTTTTGTAGCAAACACATTTTACTTAAGGTAAACATATTCTAATCGATTGATCTTGTATCAAATCGATATTGAAGAAACGATTTTAACCTTTTCCCGTGGGCTAAGTTATTCAGATATATAAGGATATCCATATTTATCATATATATATATATATATATATATATATATATATATATATTGCCTAGATATTTGAACATTCATAATCAAAATCAATGTTAAAATATTGCTTATGTGAATACCCTCAGGATAGTTTTGCAAATTTCAAAGAAAAACTCTGCGGTTTTTGAAATATTGCATTAACATTTTTTAAAAAATGCAGGTTTTTTTATTAATCATTAATAAACGGTAGTTTTATTATATAACAAAAATTAATTAAAAATTCAAATCTTTCAAAAGTTTGAAATAAAAATTAATCTACTTATAAAATAAAACTAATTTAATAAACATTAAAATTATTTGGGTCTAAATCACTTTTTTTTATAAATCAGTATATAAAATACTCCAGTGATTTAATATTTCTCTAACAAACTATTTTATAAATATTAAAAAATAATTTTTAATCTAGAATTATATTTCATCAATTACTCATAATTTTAAGTATGCTGAATTAAAAGTAATTGAAATGTTTAAAAGTAATAAAAAAATCATAAAAATGTGTAAAGTTATTATAATGTGAAGAAATCAACGATTTGAATCAGCTAACATTTATAAACTAAGCTCACTAAATTAAAATTCCTCTTTTAAAATTACTTGTATTTCGTCAAATGAAATAAAGTCTAATCAACTGTTAAATATTTAATTTCGGACTTAGCTCTTAACTACGGGCACTTTTATATATATATATATTTTCATTTGAAGTCGATGTACATATTATTTCCGTTGGAATTTCTTATTTTCATTTATAATGAAGAGAAAGAATTTGAGAACTGAAAGGAATTTCATTATTAAAAGTTTGTTTTTATGTGAAATGACATTTAAATAAATACAAGCCGCATATCATAAATTTAAAATATGTCAATTAAACATATTAATTGTGGACATATATTTATTCTGATTCGAGAGCAAATACAATTT
Source organism: Troglohyphantes excavatus (assembly GCA_963932185.1). NCBI lineage: Eukaryota > Metazoa > Arthropoda > Arachnida > Araneae > Linyphiidae > Troglohyphantes > Troglohyphantes excavatus. Next base: position 22,361,760 of record OZ010675.1, on the reverse strand, counting down.
TATAACGTTTTGTTAAGATAACTATTGTCACTTTCTTACACAAAAACACTTGGAAAATATTGATTGGAGGCTGGTAATATTGTAAAAAAAACAAAGGAAAGAAGTGTGAGGATTTGACAAGTTTTGAAGCAGTATAGGACTTTCGAAGCTTGTTTCCAAAGTGTAGAAACGTTTTGCAACTGTTTGAGCTACGGACCCTTCAGAAGTTGGTTCAACAAACAAAATCACGCGAAAATATCGATTTTCGATATTTTGGGTTTATTAGTTTTGTAATTTTACGACTCTGTAATTATAATTTGTTTATTTAAATTATTTCATATAATACTTGAACTTTTTTGTTTTCTGCAATAGAACACAATAATAGAGATCAATTGTAATTTATCAGCTAAAATTTCATTTTATTTAGGGTGAAGTGGGGTATGTACAACTGGGTTCATTATTTTGAACTGTTACTGTGAAATAACTATAAAGAATACTGAAACAGAACTCAGAACATATCATTTAGGAATATCTAGATATATTGTCTCGGGAAAACGGGGCGAGTGTAACCACGGTGCTCAAACCCTCATAGACAGCACACAGAGAATAACAATTTCATACCTTGTTGTACACTCATTTCTACGGGTTCCAGTTTCTGCTTGCATTTTTATCGCAAAGAGTTTACGATCTACGAACTTTTCCTTGAGTAACAGCGAGGTAATTGGGAAAATGAGGAAAATTTAGCAGGTATTTTTTTTGTTGTTGTTTGTTTTAAATATTTGTGTTTAAATTTATAAATGTAATGTACTTATACACCATTTGCACATGATTGACAAACACATGTCTTCTAAATTTTTTCATTTTGTTATTTTTTTAAAAAAGTTTTTAAGGTCAATTTCGTTATTTCTCACTCTTAGAAGCATTTTACATGAAAATTGTTTGTGAATATTAAAATTCTTCTTAAAAATATTGATTTTTTTTATTACGTTATTCAACTAATCACACTTCTAAATAAAAACTTATTCCTAGGCTAAAAAACACTATTTACATGATTTATGATTCAGACTTTTTCTTTTCACTTATCGAACATTGTACAAAGAGAAAACGACTGGAAATGTCATATCTCCTCGCCTACTAATACCTGGTTTACGGATTACTGCAATAATGTCATCAGCATCGACCGGAATCAGGTCATAACATATATCAGTTCTAAACTATATATGGGTAATTTATTCTAAACTATATATGAGTAATTGACTAGTTTCCGTTATATCAAATCAAGATGTTACATTATCTTTTAACCTTTTTTTTAAAACCAGAATTAAATATCGTAATTCATTTTTTCAGAATGCCACAACGCAGGCGGCTTTACAAGCTGCTCAAGTTTTACTAAATAGTCACACTTCTGATACTCAAGGTGGGCCAAACCTTGATCACTTCCAGGTTTTAATTGATCACTTCCAGGTTTTAATTGACCACTTCCTAATGTTTAATGTAACGATATCCGTACGTCCTGTGCCTAATTTCCTAATTTTACGCACCATTAATATGATGTAACACCCTCCATAAAATAATTAACGTAACATATAGTATGATGTAACGATGAATGTGTGATTATGTTCATAGACGTTATCACAAATTTTATGCAACCTTCTATGAATGGCAGTAAATTGACCACTTCCTAATAATTAATGACTAATTGAAGATCTGATTATTGATTAACATATTATAGTTCACTATTTTTTATATAATTTGCTTTATGTGAACCTGTAACCGTTGTTAACAAGATATTGTTAAGGTTTGTTAAACGGAGGGGGGCAGTTTTACAAGAAATGTCAGTAATCACAACTGTCTTGTATTAAACTTATCATCTTTAAAGTGTACAAATAGTAATAAGATGGGAATCATGTTTTTCAGGACAATTAAAGGTTGAAACTGTGTTGTTAGAGTCTTGGTTGCAGTTGCCGCAACTACCAAGGTTGCACTTGCCCAATGTACAAAAAATAACGGGGCAAGTGTAACCGCGGCTAATAGTGCTAAATTATTAGTTCAATTCCAAAAGATCGTTGTATTGTTGGAAACTACATATTAAACTTCATAACGATGCGCTGTATTGATATTTTACGCAGTAGGACAAAAATAAAAAATAATGACAAACTTTCATGACCGAATTTCCATTAAATGCAAAAATGTCTACACTTTTTAAATATAAAAAAACACTGTTAAGATAGAAATATGCAGACATTTTAGTGATTCCAAGATTCCAAAATTGTATATCTAGTATTTTTTTTACGGAAATATCAATTTTAAAAAATAATATTAATAACGACACTTGCAATGGCCACACTTGCCCCATGGCTACACTTACCCCACTTAAAACTTTTTTTTTTGGTGATACTACGTGTTTTCTAAACTAATTAAATCAAATATTTCAATCGAAATTAAAATTATTTTAAATCCAAGCCTAAAGTTCATTCTGATATTAATTCATTAAAATAGATGAGTGCATATGCAATACCAATATAGATTATTTTGAAATATTTCTATTAATTACGCATTTGAAATCTGCATGTATCATCATCATTAAAATGTCACAATAACTGAAAGATGGATTTACAAACTACAGTTTTAGACTTTTCTACTTCAATTTAGTTCGTACTAGATTAAAATGACTTTCGCAAATATATTCAATACTACAGTTAATTATTAGCAAACAAATGTGAAAGTCTAATTTAAAGAGCTAGTTAATGAAGGAATACAAACTAGCATATATAATCTCTATTATTAACATAAGATTTCTCTTGAAAATATCCCGTGAATCAACACTTAGCAAATATCATATTCAACGCTTTTTTTTATTTTATTTCTAAATTCGTAAATGTGTTATCATATACATTATTTCTTTAGTAAAGATCCCTTTTAAGCCCCTTAGACGCAACGGAACTTAACACATGAGGTATCAAAAGAAAGATAATTTCATGGACCAGTAACAAATCGTACTTCCATCTCATAAATATAAAAGGGTTTTTTTTAATTGCGTTTAAAATAAATCCTTTTAACGAGTGAGGGACCGAAACGTGAGACGAGGACCGAAGTTTCCATCTACTTTGAAGTTTAGAGCTATAAAACTACACTGTAAAAACAAGTACTCAAAAATAGGTAAAATGTTGACAAACTAACATATATAATCTCTATTATTAACATAAGATTTCTCTTGAAAATACCCCGTGAATCAGCACTTAGCAAATATCACATTCAACGCTTTTTTTATTTTATTTCTAAATTCGTAAATGTGTTATCATATACATTATTTCTATAGTAAAGATCCATTTTAAGCCCCTTAGACGCAACGGAACTTAACACATAAGGTATCAAAAGAAAGATAATTTCATGGACAAATCGTACTTTCATCTCATAAATATAAACGGTTTTTTATAATTGCGTTTAAAATAAATCCTTTTAATGAGTGGGGGACCGAAACGTGAGACGAGGACCGAAGTTTCCATCTACTTTGAGGTTTAGAGCTATAAAACTACACTGTTAAAAACAAGTACTCAAAAATAAGTAAAATGTACTCATTTATGACTACATTCGATGTTCCGAATACATCAGTTTCGATTTCGGAAATGAGTACAATTATTTAAAAGAGCATATGCTAGCCTACAATAGGCTGTCTTAATAAATCAGTTTCGATAAATATCGACATTTACAACCAAAACTTACCAACAATCGAATAAAGATCCTCAGATACCACAATCCAGAACCTTATCCGTTAAACTACCAGAACGGTATGAAGAAGTTATAAACAGAAAAATGTTAAAAAGGTGTACCAAAAGAATGGGAAGTAAGATAATTGAGTTATAATAACTCGGTTTCCATTTAAGAAATCGACATTAAATAATGTGGAAAACTATCTTCTGAACAACCATTTTAAGTTTGTCAGGACAGTTTGTTAAGATGGCTTGAACAGAAGATTAGATTAGCAATATGAAATCACTCTGCTCATTTTTGTGAAATTACAGTTGCTTAAATTTGAATACGTCATCGCTCATTTACGATGCAATTGTACTCAAAGAAAAACGAGTTGGTTGAGGTACTCAATTTAAGTACCTTTTTTTACAGTAAAGATTCATTATTTAATAGGTATATAATAACTATACTTCCAATCATAAAAACTACAAAAAAATCCCTTTTATCCAAAACGATACCAATCCCACCTGTAAAAATCACATTTTGGAAACGTCCCAAATGTCGAATCTAAACAAGTTGAATGACAGTCCTTATCAGAAAGATTTCCCTTCTTAAAGTGTGATGGAAAACCCTAAATCCCGTATCTTTGGAAAGCGAGCATCGTAATTGCATGTTTACATCCGCAAACTTATAGGAAACAACAGGCCCTCAAAGAGTTCCCTTGCAGAAGCAGTAGCTCGGGCCAAAGATAATAATTACCTTCCTCCACAGCCATCGCGATGATGTATTTGGATAGCAGTTATTTCACCCCAGCGTATTAGCCCACGCTCTGCACTCGCGTTTAAATTTAGAGATAAGGGCGGTTTATTTGTATGTGTTCCTTCTTTACTTACTTGCTGGAACCGAAACATTTCGAGGGAAGACGGATACGTAAACTTTTAATTTTCCACATCTTTTGAAAAAAATTTGGGGTCTGTAATCAAAAATACTCGATGTTTTTATCAAGATATTTTATCAATGAAGTATTTTTTAAATGTAAGTTGGTATTTAATCGTTTTAGTTTGCGCACATAGCTTTACCTGAGTTTCAGCATTATAGATCAAGATTAATGGCAAAATAGTCATAAAATGCATATGATATATTTGTCGTTGATAATTTATCGCACATGATATATTTGTGGTTGATAATTTATCGCATATGATATATTTGTCGTTGATAATTTATCGCATATGATATATTTGTCGTTGATAATTTATCGCATATATAAATGTTAAAAATGATTGTAATTATTTGCAAGTTTTTTTTGTGTGCACATTTTTTTTTTAATTTGTAGTCATAAAATTCATATGATATATTTGTCGTTGATAATTTATCGCATATGTAAATGTTGAAAATGATTGTAATTATTTGCAAATTTTTTTTAATTGTATGCAAATTTTTTTTAATTTGTAGTCATGAAATTCATATAATATATTTGTTGTTAAAATTTATCGCATATGTAAATGTTGAAAATGATTTTAATTATTTGCACATTTGTTTTAATTGTATGCACATTTTTTTTTTTAATTTGTAGTCATAAAATTCATATGATATATTTGTTGTTGATAATTAAGCGCATATCTAAATGTTCAAAATGATTGTAATTATTTGCACGCTTTTTTTTTAAATTGTGTGCACATTGTCTTTTAATTTGTAAAATAGAGTGATATCTCAAGTATTGGTATCATATAATCTATCCGTAATTTTTTAAATTATCAAGCAATATTTCCAAACGTTTTCCAAATGTTTGTTATAATGGATATTGGGTGTTGAATTATTTGATTTTCTTAAAATATCCTTTTTAAGTAGTGAAAGTTAGAAAATCTTGTAGGGGGTAATTATCCCTTAATACCCTATAGCTAGATCCACAACTAGATCAATACGGCTTTGTAAAATGATGAATTGCCATGAGAACTTGTGAAAAATCTTTTTTAAACGATTTTACCAATAAATGGATCTACCTGGGTTTAAAACTAAAAGGTTTACATGAAAATCAACAAAACTAATATTATATAAACTTAAGTTGAGTTTGTTCGTGATATAAAAAATAACTTTTGCCATTTTATAAAATAGAACAGTCATAACGTTTGCCGAATACGAAGTATTTTGCAGTCTCTATTTTTCAAACACAGAAAAACTTAAGCTATTTCGCATGATAAAATAAACATCTAGAAGTCAGTTCGTTTCATACACGAAGATATTTGAAATGTTTTATAAATACAGATAGAAATCGTAAAAGAAGTTGCCTAAAATATGAAGAGTAGGGGCATCAGTATTTTCCATTAAAAAGATATTGCGAATCTTATTTGAGCAAAAGTATATTTCAAAACGATATGTTCGCTGCTTTAGGACATGATATTTTCTTCATATCATAGTATACAAAATACTTATATTTTTCAATAAAGGGCCTTTTCACGGTTTTTCTCCCCTCCACAAGTTTTTGTTATTTTTTTACAATAGGTTAGTTAACATAAAATAAATCTAATGTTTTTGATGGGTTAGATTAGTTTTCAGTTTAGTTAGTTTTTTAAAAATTGGTTTTTTTACGTTAATTAACATATAATAAAATAATTTTTTTTAAAGTTGCGGAGGGGCCAAATACCGAGGCACTATCTAGTTTAAATTTATTAAGAATTAGACATATTAAAAAATTATTTGTCACCAAATACGTATTTTTTCCTACATATAAAACTTGAAAAATGTTTAAGAAGTACTATTAAAATCATAAACATAAATAATTCCAAATAGTTCCTCCTACACTATTATTTTAAATAAAAATATTATTTTTTTAATTCATAATATAATTGCCCCTAATTTTTGTGTTATATGCTATGAAGATGGGTAAAAAGTGGGAATCGACGCATTGTACTTTCAAGCATTAAAGTAACTGAAGTAACTGAAAAATTCCTCAAATAATACAGTTTATATATAGTTATTATTTGGGCAACGCGCAACTGAAAATGGCTTGATGTATTCCAATCTTTCTTTCGCATTTTATTAGCATTCATCATTTGAATATTTTGTACAAAAATTCATAAAATAATTCATAATGAAAATAATTGTGTTATTTCAATCAGCAGCAGTTTAATGATTAACGGTTACACTGTACAAAATGGGTACTTAAAAATGAGGACCTGAAGACAGTCGTTTTAATTTGCGTAAAATTACTTCGTAAATGAGCGCTGACGTACTTAAATTTAAGCAATCATAATTTCTCAAAAATGAACAGTGCGATTTAATATTGCTAATATCATCACATGTTCAAGACATCTTAACAAAGCAACAAGTAAAACTAAAAATAGTTGTTCAGAAGATGGTTTTCCTCAATATTTGATGTCGATTGCTTAAATAGAAACTGAGTTATTATAACTCAATTAGCTTACTTTCCATTCTTTTGACACACCATTTTAACATTACAATTGTTTATAACTTCTTCAAGTCGCCCTGGTAGTAAAACGGATAAGGCACTGGACTGCGGTGGCTAAGGATATGGGTTTGATTCCCGGTTAGTCTTGTTCGTAATTGTTGATATTTATTGAAAGTGATTTATGAAGGCGGCCTATGTAGGAAGGCCACTGCTATTTTTATTCATTTTTACTCATTGTACTCATTTTTGAGTACTTGTCTTTTTTAAACATGAAACATGTATTCGGAGCAGTAGCTTGATACTTATTATGAATACTTATTAATTCCTTTGATACTTATTATGATAAGCATCGAATGTACTCAAAATTGAGTTCATTTAACTTATTTTTGAGTACCTATATTTAATAATGTACTATTTAGTTTTTTATCGAGTATATTTAAGGTATTGAAACTTACATATAAAAATAAATTACATCTTTAACGAATTTTATTACCACATGTACTTAAATACAGTTCTAACATATGTACTTGTAGTTATTTTGGATGAGTAATTTTATAAGTGTATTAAACAATTTTTAATTGATAAAATGCTCTTGTTTTTTAAACATTTTAAAGATGCACATATACAAAATTTGTTCATAACAATGTAATTAAGTGCTTTTTTTTTAAAGTATTTTAAACGCTAGATTTCAATTGAAATCTATTCATTGATATATTTTCAACCATACACATTTAATGAATATAATTAAATAGGGCTTGTTGTATATTATGATTTTCATTCTTAATTGAAATAAATTTTAAGGTTTATTGCTATGCAAAATCGTAATATTTTTACAACTTATATTTTTAGTTTATAATACTCTTAAAATTCAAAGAAAATGAAATTATTTTATATGGGTTACCGAAAGTATCAAAGGAAAGTATTAAAGAACTCAATTAATTTTTTGGTTTCCTGTCGTTTTAAAAAATTATAATCAATACAAAAAAGTTATTGAAAAAACTCAAATTTTAATCTCATTTGTTAGAAATTTATTTCAATAAGATGCTTTTATCAATCAAAATCTTCCTGATTATTTATTAAAATAAATTGAAAAAAGTTACGCTTTAAGTTTTTTATTTAAATGAATTTTAAAAAAATTAAAAAATTAAATGCATTTTAATATTTATATAAAGGGTGACACAAGCTTCAAAATCCGAAAAAAATAGTAATTTGTTTTTAGATAAAACGATGCTATAAATATGTAAGGTGACGTGTATAAAATTTCAAAGCGGTAGAAAAAACCGAACATATGTTTTTTTACATGTTTATATACCATTTATAATATTACTACCTACTTGTCTTCTGTAGCATTCATTATTTACTGAAAACAAATTTTGGAAGTTTAGGCAATGTTTAACATGCTTTAAACTTTTTTAAAAAATATACACTTAAAGCTGAACTGTAAATAGTTTTTGAAAATTTAATATTTGTTTTATAAACATAGGGAGGGTTCTATTAGTTATATATATATATATATATATATATATATATATATATATATATATATATATATAAAATCACAAATTCAAATTTTCAAAAATTACTCCCTGATTCCGTAGTATGTAGTCTAACATTGTTTAACCAGTTAATTTTTTTAAGAATTGAAGGAGGGCTTTTAAAAAAGCTTATGTATGCTTAAAAAATGCTGAAATATTCATTTTTAAAAATATTTTTCTATTAATATTATTAGTTATTAAAAAATAAATGTTCTAATAGTGAAAAAAATGTCAATTATGTATACATAAATAAAAATATTAGGATGTGGGGCGCTAGTTTCCCTAAAATGGTGGTTTTTGAACATTTCATTTAAAGACACTTGTTTTTTTATGTGCATCAAAATAAATCTCAACTAACTTTTAAATTTTGTTCATTTAGAATAATTTTTCAAACTTAACCTTTATTAATTTACTTCATATAACTTTAATTTTAAACATTTTATTTTGATATTAAAGGGATTTAAGATGACGACTTGCAAAGGGTAAGATGGAGTAAAGTCTGTATTTTTAAAATTAAAAATTAAATTAAATAGTGCTGAAGTCATGATTTGAACTCTTTCGTATTTAAAAAAAATATTTCGTTTAATAAAATACATTTTAGCGAAAATTAGATTTCTGAGTGATTTTGTTCAAGTATAACGGTCAATTTGTGCGGGTACGAAAAATATGTTGGTAGTTTTATGCATGAATAGTTATATATATAAACTAGGAGAAAGTTTAATTATTTATCAAAATTAATGGGTTGTATAAAAGAGAATCCTTTTAATACATCATTCCAAGTTCCAATGAAAAAGTTTTACTTTATTTATCTTTTTTTTTCAATAATTGGCGAAGTGGGAAAAATGGGTAAAAGAATTATTTTCTTCAAAAAATAAATTTCGAAGTTTACAAATGGCAAACACTAACTTCTATATATTTAGCACTGTTTATATATTAATATATTTAAGTTACATATATGTTTTTAAATAAACTATCACCAAAAAAGAACAGATTTTGATAAAAGCAGGACATATAGTTCACGACATTTTCTCAGTTTACGCAACATTATTCCCAAGATGTGTTAACGACATCTCCAAGATGTGTTAACCACGTAAAGCATACATTGTCCTGTTGAAAAATTTGAAATGGAGCTTCATTTTCTTCTGCAAATAGAATAAATTTATCTTCTAAACCAAGAATTGTCCACCCTTGATTTCCAAACCGAAGCTAAATCAGCCTTCCTCCCTTACTTAGCACTTAGAAAAAATACCTTCACAAGTTTGGGAGATCTCTCCAATTCTACCCCCCCCCCCCCCCCCCTTTTCCCCAACAGGACATTTTTTTTTCTTATCCTATTCTTGTGGAAGCTTTATAAGTCATTTCTGTGTTTTCTTTATTGGTATTTAAGATTGTCACTTCCTCGAACAATCTGCGATAAAATAGCCTTACAAATGTTGAGGGTGTTGTCTTGGGATAGTTTTTCGAGTGTTCTACTAGCTTTTAATTTCTTTGGAACTACCCTTTTTTGTTGTGCTGTATTCTACATTGGCTTTGCTTCGGCTTGTATATTTGATTAAATAATTAATATTTTCTTGTATGTAAGAAAGTATGGAATAACATTAAATGTGTAACATTTAATGTATTTTGACAGCCCAGATTTTTGCTTTTAAAACTAGGATGTGTGCACTTCATCATATGACAAACACCTTGCGAAAGAACGATATCTTGCTACCTTAGCTCAAAAAGGTGTAATGGGGTTGCGCACGCTTCGTCTTCCCTCCAGTGATTATTATAGCTCAGTGGTGCAATCTGTACAAAGGCAACTCCGATAAAAGGATACGCTACAAAAGCAAGAGTTTTCACTTTGCTGATTTCTTTCAATCTCAAACACACGATTTAAAGTGCCCGTTGTCAAGTTGAAGATGCTTCATTTTTATGTCTTTAAATGATATTTTTTTAAATAAACACGTATAGTTATATTTTCTTATTCTTTATTCATGTGGAAGCTATGTAAGTCATGCCTGTGATTTCTTTACTTTGGTATTTAAGATTTTCACTCCATCGAACAGCCTGCAATAAATATAAACTTACAAAAGTTGATGGTGGGGTGTTGGGTTGTGATAGCCACCGTTGTTAACCGCCCGATGGATATTTCTATTTCAAAACTAACATTTTGGTAATTTTTTCAATATATTAATTTTTAATCATATAAAAAAACATTTTAACACAATATTATTTACAATATTTTGAACTCATAATCCAACTGAAATGCGTGAAATACCCAGTAATTTTCATTGAAATGAAC